>JAPVRG010275609.1:0-15465 GCA_029783565.1 Rhagoletis cerasi
CAAGCCTGATTCTCTCACCGCTCTCAATTTCCATAAAAACTTAACTTAGGAATCTAAATCCTACAGCTCTCTAAGTTTTCTAAGGTAAGTTGAGTTTTGGCTAACCAGAAACACGTATTGCTGGTATGGTAGGTTGGTCTAAGTTGAGTTAAATTTTGTCGTAAGTCTTGGCTAACTTACGCTTTTCAATAAACAACTTTTTGAAAAAAAATAAGTTTTTTGAAGTTTCATAAATTGAAAAAATTTTCAGCTGCCTTGCCACATTGATAATAGTAAAACAATACATCAGGGTATTTTATGTTGGGCGTTTATCAGAAGTTCAATAAGATTTTAGTTAAATATAAAATCAGTTTGCTACAAAATATTTTAATTTATACCGAGCTGTCTTTAAAATAAAAATCAGTAAGAATAAAACATATTTTGTAGCAGATATGTTTTCTTTTTACCCAACTGTTTTATCAAAAAAAAAAAAAATTGCAATAATTTGCATCTTATGTGGATCCTGCTTTTGGTCATACATGCATAATTTCAGGCATATACATACATATGTTTATGTGCAGCGATTCATCTTTATCTAAAAGCTCTGAGAATCCAAAAAGTGGTACCGATCCCACAGTACAGTATTTTTAATAAAGCAAAGCGTACCTAATGTAGCGCTACACAAAATTAAAGTGCAAGAATAATGCCGGTATTCAGTAAGCAGTCCCTAGTCACTAATATAGACCTTTCGTGGTTAACATCAATCTGGTATTCAGTAAGCTGTCTCATGCCTCTAGTCTCAAAAAAAAGTCTCTAATTTGTCAACTGGCCTTGAGCAGGTCATAAAAAGAATAATATTAATGAAAAGGTAATTGCTATTTTACTATAAAAAAAGGAAAAATAAAGCGAGGAAATATTGGTTGAACAATTTCATTAGGAAATAAACCTAAATATTTTAATATCATTAAAATTAAATTAAATAAAAAAAAATATTTTTTAAACAATAAAACTAAAATTGTTATAAGAAAACCAATAAAAAAAAATAAAAAAAGAAATAAAAAAAACTTCCGCTGTTCGAGGACTCGAGCTCGGATCTCTCGAATAGCACTCTAGGGTTTTACTGACTCGGCCAATGCTGTTGTTGGACCATCGTGAGCAAAATTACGTAGATAAATGCAATCAGCTGACTGTCCTTGTTTGGTTTCACCACACATTTTTGGTGAAGTTTTTTGTGACTTTCTCTTACTGAATACCCAAATTGTCTCGTCACAAAGAGCCACTAGTTTATAGTCTCAAATTTAGTGAATTGAGATGAGACTGACTTACTGAATTTCAGCATAAGCTTCTTTATTAATACTTAATATGTGCGCATTAAGTGGTTATTTTTTCTGCAGAGAAGAATACATGGTGCCGTTCTGTCTTTCTACTCCAAGGTAATCAACGGTCTTATACTCTCACCTGAGATTCTGGAACAATTTGAAAAAAAAAAAAATTCTTCCGAACTTTGCACTGAAACAAATATTGCTGCTAGTGAATCTGGTAGCATGATTTTGATAAGATGTCATAAACTTATTAAAAGTCAAATGGTGAGCAACAACACGAATGTCAGCAAATGGAACTACCTTCTATTTTTATATGATGGTATCTACAGCCTACAGAGGCCAAATAAAAAACTAAATCACGTTTTTCTCCAACCTGTCCAAATATATACTAACTTTCATCAGTCCGATGGTGTTTCATACGTATGTCATAAGATCAATGAAGAACTGCATGAATTTCGACTGTTACCCGATGCAATTTTTCACCAAGTAAATTAAGCTGGAGTGGAAATTCATAATTTGGTGTTAGTGAATTGACTGTTGATCTCGCATACAAGTTGACTCTTCATCAAATCACAGGAGGAAAATAGTTATGGCTTCGATTTGGTAAAGAAGCAGCCCTGATTTGATTTCGATGAAGAAATGCTGAAGTCTTAGAAAAATAACAGACTTTAATGAGGCGATTGTGGATGCGTGGAAAAATTAAATAGCAGTTCCGTACCACCAAACTCTCAATTAAATCTGCTGTTACAAGGGACCAAAAGAGGCGGAGAGTCACGCATGATATTGATTAAAGATTCTGAGTGTAGTTTACATTAATGAACTACATTAAATATGTACTTTTGTCTACGGGTTAACATTTTTTATGATGTGTATGAATGTTTTTTACTTTTCTATTATTTTCCTGCTCATGCATTTTTATTCAGCAGCATATCAAGGGGAATATACTCACGCAAGGAAGTTTTTTTTTTTTTTAAACATATTAGTTTACATGAGCGCATTGCTTTTGTATTGCCTTAAAGTTGAATTATTTTTTTTACAAAACACTATAAAAAGTTAGTTTCAAGGCAAAGGTGACAAGTTTACAAGCGCATAATTAACCGGATGGGCGGACACATGGCCGGAAAGTCATGTAGCTGGAAAATGAAAAAAATAAAAATAAATATTTTTATATACATACGGTACGAACTTTTTAAAAATTCTGAGAGGTTTGAAAAGTGTTTATGGTGTGTTTTGGCCTCTTGATTACGAGGATATTTTTATTTTTATTTTGTCACGTTGAATTCTTTTTTTTATCGGGCTTTGAAATTTTGAGGTTATACGTTTTCAAAGTTTAGTATTTAAAATTTTTTTGGGCACTTTCTTCCAAGCTGGAGCAGTTGGCTATAAATTTTAGACGAAAATTTACAGAAGCATTATTCAGAATTGCATAATAAAAATAAAATTGAGAAAAAGTAGAAATTTGTATTAAAGGGAATTAAAAAAATTACAGGGTGTAGATTTTTTCGTTTTTTTTGAACACTCATAATTTTAAAAATACAAGACAAAGATTTTTTTATATGATAAGAATTTTATGGAAATTGCCTTTTTACTGCTAAAGAAATAGAGTAAATTCTATTAAGAATGACCACGATTTAGCTTTCCCTGACTCCATATATACACATTTAATGTTGCCTTTTTTTGCGAAAAGTTAGTATATAAAAACGCAGTGTAAGTAATGTTTACATTGCAAATACTAATATTATAACTTTCATGTAACCCTTTGGCTTGCTAAATTCTATCAGCACATTTGCTGATCTGCACATCTAACAATTGTTTTACTTCAATTGAGTTTGCCAGGCCGTTATTGAAAAAAGTTACACAGTGTGCTCAATAATTAAAACTGAACAAAAATGCCGAAGTCTAAAACTACCAAGAGCCTAAGAATTTACAGCCTGATTCGAGGAAAAAGCCTTTATTTTTGACAATATGAACGTTTCAAACGTTCGAAATCTAAACTGGGCACCACTTGTATCAGCTCACGTTGCGCGCATTTGGTACATTTAAGGCTTTTCTTCGCGATAATCGAGTAAAAATGCTGCCCGAAAACTTATGGTTCAATGCTACCACAACTATAGAGGTAAAGTTTTCTCAGTTAAAACTCGGAAGACGAAAATACTCAATCAAAAGCTCAAAGTACAAATTTTTCATATAATAAAACTACTTTATAGTTTTTTCGTTTTACTTGCCAGGTAAACATTTTTAAAATAAATGTATTGTTTGCCTATTTTACTGGCTTTATTGCCTTTTTTGCTATTTTTAGTGCCTTTTCCTGTCTATATCGCTATTTTGTTTTGCTTTTTCCTGCATATTTCCCTATTTATTTTGTCTGTTTTATGGGGTTTTGCGTCCTAAAAATCCGTTCTCTGATTATGACCTAGCCTGTCACTGTTTCTGGCTTGACGTTGACTTTTGGGACACCCTGTATATTTAAATTTTTATGATCTTCGATTTATTGGAAAGGTATTGAAGAGAGCTGTCTTCTCTTTTAGTACATATCTTTTTTAATTTTTATTTTTTTTATTTTTTTATTTTTTTTAATAATTTTTCTTATAATATGCACATGTAACCTATCCAAATATATACTAACTTTCATCATTCCGATGGTGTTTTATACGTATGTCATAAGATCAATGAATAAATACGAGAATTTCGACTGTTACCCGATAGAATTTTTCAACAAGTCAATTAAGCTGGAGTGGAATTTCATACTTTGGTGTTAATGAATTAACTGTTGATCTTGTATGCAAAATGACTCTTCATTAAATCACAGGAGGACAATAATTATGGCTTCGATTTGGTAAAGAAGCAGCCCTGATTTGAATTCAATGGAGAAATGCTGAAGTCTTAGAAAAATAACAGACTTTAATGAGGCGATTGTGGATGCGTGGAAAAATTAAATAGCAGTTCAGTACCACCAAACTCTCAATTAAATCTGCTGTTACAAGGGCCCAAAGGAGGCGGAGAGTCACGTATGCTATTGATTAAAGATTCTGAGTGTAGTTTACATTAATGAACTACATTAAATATGTACTTTTGTCTACGGGTTAACATTTTTTAATATGCATACTCGTACAATTTTATGTTACTCATACGCCACGTTGCACAGAAATAAACGACATATTTTTTTAATTCAAAACTGTGCTCGCACAAACGATTGCGTAATAAGTTAAGTTCTTCCTTAGATAGTTAATTGCTTACGTAGGACTGTTTAAAAAAAAACCAGGCTAGTACTAGAAAGAGGCACACAACTGGGCCCCGTGGGCTCGTCGTGGTACCGTTTAAGAGGCTTGCTTCGTTCCCGCCTACTCACCATGAAATAGAACCAATTGGTTAAGTTAACAAGTATCAACAACGAGTACCTCCTGCGCTTATTTCCGCCAAACGGTACAGGACCACAGTGCTTTCAGATTCTAGGACGATAAGTAAATTCGACTAGCATGTCCTCGCACTAAGTAGCAGCCGTTTATGATTCTGGTCACTTGCCAAAGTAGGTAACGTTCTAGACGATTGAGTTAGTCGCATCTTTTCTGACAAGTGGATTTTTATTTGCCGGCTCGAAGAAGTGTGAACTGTGTCGCAATTTGCAGAAAGCTCACAGTTCGATGAGCCAAAGTGTAGCCTCCTTTATAATTGCAAGCTCTGCTCGGACGTAGCTGCAGTGGTCTGGCAGCTTAATAAAATATTCGATGATATATCTTAATACCCTTAATTAAAACGGGGAAAAAGTATTAGCGACCGAAGATATTGAACCCTATTTGACTGTTGAATGCTGATAAATGTACATTTATTTATTCGTGTACGCATCTCTAAATTCATTTTCCTTTTTTGTTTACAAATTTAAATAATTGATTGTTTGCATGCTGATTACATCATTACTCAATTATCTTCTGCGCCTTTTCAGCAACGTTTCAAACGAATCAATAAGCGCTGTGACTGTGGAAATTAAATTGTGTTAATTATTCAAGTTCATTGGTTCGTTGATTATTGCATTAATTCGAAAAATGTCGCTGGTAGCTTCGCTGAAGAATCTTTTGTAGCCTTTCATTGAATTATCGACAAAATACTAGAAAATCATTTTTTTGAATTTAATTGTAATTTCAACTGAAATTGAGCTTTGCATCCAATTTTATTTTCATGTAATTATTTGCTAGTCAAAAACAATTATAGCTCATTAAATCAAATATTCCGCAGCTGCCAATTAATTAGCAAACAATTGTGGTTAAACCTTTACAAATTTCTGTTAATGAATTTAAGGTACACGCACATTTTTAATTGTTGCCCGCGGAGTTTACGTATTACAAACATTTAATTACGTACTTGGGGTGGTTGAATCTATACTTACTTGTCTTACATACATATAAATGTGCGAGTGTATCATCCCTCCAAAATAATCACTTCTTTCAATTAATGCGCTATTAAGTGTAAATTTTTCATCAGCTTTGTTAACGAATTAAGCGAATAATGCGTTGATTGGGGTTTGACAACCAGAAGTTGCAAAGTAATTTGTTTGTTTGTGTTAGTCTTTTAAGTGATGGTGGACCTTTCACGTCTGGACAGAACATTTTTCGTAATATTTTAACATTTTAATTTTCTGATTTTTTACTAAGAAGAAGCATTGAAAACCTAACCTTTTACCGCCAGTTATATCATCAATAAGCGAATTTGAGCATTCAACTTTAACGACAGTTCCTGATTTAGTTTGGTTTACAATAAGCTGCACCGGCTGTTGGGAAACCACTCTTCCGTACCAACTGTACGACCCCATCCCCAGTAGAGGTCAGGAGCCACGATCATGCATACCCAAGGACCTAGGCGTATATACTTTAGTGGGCATACTGCTGTTGTCCCGTGTGGCTTCTCCCAAGCCCTAGCAATCGCAGTCTGGCACATAATTTTTTTTTAGAGATAACACCTTGCCAGTTGACTTGGGGTTGTAGCAGTCTTGTCAATAGATTTATGGCTGTGGGACTTTATTCAATGCCTCGTTAAGAGCCTCTATCTCCTTACGGACGTACGAAAAATTAAAGAAACCTGCTCTCTATATCTTCAGTAATGGTGAAGCCAAAATTAAGTGTTTAGTGATGTTAAAGTTAACCTCATCGTGAGCACCACTACTACGAATCCAAACTTCAGTACTGAGGTTGAACCTATAAATGCAACGCCCTTTGGTTTATGAGCTCCATTGCACGTATCAGTCGCTAAGCATGCGCTTCAGCAAGAGTGAATGTAGCTTCTTTGCCAATAGGTCGATAAGGTAACTACAACTGAAGTGCTCGTAGCCTGTAGATAGATTTGATTTTTCGATTGTAAGCAGCTGCGCCGAATACATTTTCCCCAAATTCAAGTAAATGTCCAGATTGTTTAACCCTAGAATACTAAGATAATTTTTTTTGTCATTTAATACTAATGCTCGCCTGTGGGGCTACTTTAGAAAAAAAAATCCTACATTATCCTTTTTAATACCTTCAATTTGTTCAAGAAAAGGGCTTCGACTTATCTCAGATGTTTTAAAAGTAGAGAAATAGAAATATTAAATTCATAAATTTAATATTAACAAAACAAAATTCAAATTGAAAGAGAACACACTTTTCATCTTTTTTTTAAAGGCATAATTAAAAAGAAAAAAACGTTTCAGTACAAATTGAAACAATCTATATTAATCTCAAAGCCAGTTGACCTATCTTCAAATAAAAAAGAAATTAAGGGCTTATTTTACTATAATGACTTTTTTATAAAAATAAAAAGTTTTTTTTGTCAAAACGCCTGTAACTCAGTCGCTGAAGGGCATTATGCGATGTGTGGCATCCCACGAGCTTATACAACGCTTATCTGAGTTGGCATGAAAACTCGATTTGATCCTTCAAAGCGTTTGTGAAATATCTCGGAAAACCCGAATTCGATGTGCCTCACAGGCCAACCTTAGTATTTCTGGGTTAAATAACCCACTCGAAAATACAATCTTAATTCTCTTGGAACTTCAGCCTCGTGCCGGGTTATATTCAAGAATATTTTATGAAAGGTTTTAAATTTGTTTCATACTTCTTGACACGAATTTTTGCGCGCTGGGTTTGTTTAGCGGCCACCGATTACACCAACTCTGCCGTTTTTTCGCTATCTTGACATCTTTTCGCTTCATCTATTCTGCGATAGTTGCGATAGCTCGGCCTTGCGCTAACCAATACGTCCACGAACTTAGAATCGGTCCTCGGTGTACACTTTCTGAGACCATGTGGTAATTTATTCTACATAGTTCTTAACCGCGTAGGATAATTTTATCGCAGAAACAGTTTCCCATTAGCTGAATCAGATACTCTGATATCTTGGAATGCTGGAAGTACATTAAAAAGTAAAAGAAAAAGCGTTTTGGGCATCTAAGGTGACTATGAGATACTATTCGCTTCCTGTATATAGCTTTCTCTGCGGTAGTTATAGCAATAGTGGCTTCGTCATTTCTTGAAAATTAAACTCGTTCGTTATAAGCTTTCCTAATATTTTGATGGCTTCGCCTGTGCAATTTGTTCGAAGTTTCACATGATATCATCATCAACTCACAAAACGACCTAAAAAAATAGATCGCTATTAGGTTTGTCTGCCTTGGGCAGTAGCATTACGCCATGGAGCTTCCATTTATTGGGAAGCATAATTACCTTCAAGTAGGAGCCAAAAACTTTGGGGACCATTTCTGGTAAAAACCGAGCTCAACTGTGTTTATCAAAATAATACACAATTTGCCTTTTAGTACCAGGTCACACAAAAAATTGCAAATAACTAGGACTCACAAGTGCGACACCCTAACATCGTGTTCAGTCTACTAGCTTCTGGCTCTCGTTGACCAGTATAATGGGACTCCAGCGTACTTTATAAATATTTTCATAAGTCTAAGTTAACTTTTTAAAATATTACTGCCTACTCCACTTTCAAAAATATTATAGATTTACGTACATCATCCGAAGGCAATATCATTCAATAGCACTTTATAAGCGATATTATTTAAACGAGCTAAATACTCATAAGTGTAGGTATGTTTGTACTAGTAATACCATGAACTCATACTTTTACTTGTAGGTATGGCATCTGTGCTTACAAAATATATGGATACGGTGACCATATATATGGCATCTGAATATGGGACAAAATATAGTTTCGCTAGCTTTTTTCACAAAAGCTTACATATATTAAAACCTTCTTCAACGATCCTTGATTTATCAGCTCTGATCCAGCAGCCTTATTTGGCATATATCTTTCGATGTTTTGTAAAAGTAGCGCATATGTAGATAAATTTTAAGTAGTAAAATCACAAATTTTTTGGATATTTTTCAATAAATTCACACTTTGCACTCGGGATTTGTTATAAAAGTTCCTAGGCAGCGAAGCATGATGAAAACATCCTACTATGTATTTTTGAAGCACGAGTAGTATTCAACGGATTATTTTCCCAATTGGATTTCGGCCAAGTACAATGCAGTGAACAGCATCCGAAACGAGCTGAATAGCTCTCTTTTGAAGGATTTACTTCCACTTCAAACCTTGAAAACTTCTATACTTTTACAACATTCTTCTTTGGAGTTTCTTATGTTGAAGACACAATCCTTCATACAATCCGCAATAGTTTTTTTTGCGAAGTTTCGCTTTATATGTATGTATATTCTCTCTTCTGAAAATTTGGAAATTGCCCGCCCACCAAGGCACATTGAACAGGTAATAACGCCAGAGAAAAAACAGAAAGCTGCGTGTATTTTTTTGTTGATTTCGGAATCCATATACATATTTACGTGAATAAAATTTGACATTTTAGAGTAAAATGTAAACAATAGTGGCACTTTAGGGACGAAATTCACGAAAAACAAAACAAATCAGCTGCTCTACGTCTGCTACCTGTTCATTATGCCTTGCTCCACAAAGAAGGTGAAATGCATATAAAGGGCTGTCTGCAGCTTTCAAGAAAAACGAAAATTTCATTTGAAATGACGCAAAAGAAATGAAAAAGAAATTTTCTTCAAATTTCTTCGAGAAAATTTACAGCAACAGTAAGTACTTTTTAAACAACAGAAATAATGAAAAATATTTCTTGTGATTTTTCTTGAGAACTGCAGACAGCCCTTTAAGATGAAAAACGTTTGAAGAATCCGTCGGATTTTTTTTTTTGAAATTTGAACATTGATCACCAACGTCTAATTTCTATTCATACACACAAGTACCTAGTTTTCATACTCAAAATTATTACTTCAGAAATAATCTGCATATGTCTGTGCGTGATCCCCAATTCGAATCATAAGCATCCAGGTTTAAAAATAATAACTGGTTATGGATAAAATAACGATCATATGCCAACATCATTTAAAGCTGGTTCATAGGCATGCCACTTTTTTCAGCTGTTAAGGCGTCGAAATACCAAACACCGAATACGGGACATTAAAAGAAATACAGAACATTTGGCGTCCCGTATAAAATAAATAAATGAACAGTACAGCTGACGAAAATAAAGAACAGATGGTCACCGTATATATATGTAAGTACTTTCTAGAAGAGTTAGCATACAACGAATGGGAATTTCGCGAGCTGCGCACTGTAGAAACCAACCGCTGGTTCAGCCAAATTTTTGTTGACTTCCACTTTGTAGACTGAAATTTTAGTGGCTGTGTAGCGGCAAATTTGAAATGTATTGGAGCGTGCCATAAAATTAAAATTTAAAAGAAGTTGCCGCTGTTGAGATTGCTGAGTAGTCTCTCGTTTAGAATTTATGAAATTCAAATAAAAATAAATTGGCAGACATTAAAGGTAATTAAATGGGAAAAAGTTTTGGTTTTCATTGGTACCAGATTTTGATTTAATTTGCTCCTTAGTTATTGCGTCAAAGGATGTAATCCAAATAAGCAAAACGAAAATCTTTAAATTTTGTTACCCCTTTTTCACTTTTTTCACCTCATTTTCCATTTTCATTTCAGCCTTAATCTGATAAACTTTCTACCCACAACTGCATTTAATTCTTCCTACCTTTCTGGGTATTTAAGTTTCCAAGCCATTTTGGTTTAGTTAACAGATTTGCATATGGTTTACGTAGAGCTAGTGTTGTTGCACGCAATGTTAATCGCATTTTGGTAAATTTCATATGTGACTCCTAAGTAGAGAAGAAATAAGTGGAGGTGTTTATGTTTGGTGATTGTGGAATTTTCTACTCAGAGTAGCATGACGGGCATATATATTCTGTTCTGCTTTTACTACAACGCACATCTGGAAGGTGAAAGCGTATATGGTGTCAGGTTTTGCATGAGGTCCGCATAGTTGTTGGATTAACAAATGATGCGTTTGCAATTATGCAACATAAGATGCTTAGATACCTATCATTTCATTCGACTTCGTTTCTGTATACGAGTTTGTACACATATGTACATTAGGGTGTCCCAAAAATATATGGGTGAAAAGTAAAGTCAGAAATTTAATGCTCTCACCCCCTAGGATTGTTCTATACCGAAAAAAATTATACCCCTGTTTTTTTATTTTAAAATAAAAACATATTTAGAGGTCGCTCAAAGCGCTCAATGTTTCTCATGTATTTTGTATGGGGAAAAACGAATTTCCGTAGAAAAGGCATAGAATCCATGAAAATTAAAATTTTTTTATCTGAGACCCCTACCTTTCTTCAAAAGACTTCAGAGAATAATGCCTAATTTTTATTTAAATATTTTTTGAATGTCAAAAAAATAGTAAGAACTACTTTTTAACGATTTTTTTTGTATTTTTGATTTTTGGGATTTTTCGGAGACCCTAAATAAATAGTTAAAACTAAAAAAAGTTTAAATAAACAACTGGGCATTATTTTCTGAAGTCTTTTGAAGAGAAGCAGAGTTCTCAGATTGAAACATTTTTATTTTCATGGATTCTATGCCTTTTCTACGAAAAGTCTTTTTTTCTCCATACAAAATACATGGAAAACTTTGAGCGCTTTGACCTCTAAATATATTTTGATTTTAAAATAAAAAAACAGAGTATACCTTTTTCGGTATAGAACAATCCTAGGGGTGAGAGCATTAAATTTCCGACTTTACTTATTTTGGACCACCCTAGTGTACATACATATGCATGCATGTATTTATAAAATCCCTGCAGAAAATCAAACTGGTTCAGAACTAGCGCCGAACTAGCCTGAAAAGGAACGGTACTGGTTCTTCATCTATCCCAAATCAATGCTTTAAACAGTCTTTTTTAACATGGCGATGTACTACGAAGGGGCAATCTCCCCCCTCTGCAGAAATTTCGAACTCGTTCTGAACTGTGACAGTAAGTTTTTTATGAAAAAAATATATTTCTGGATATTTTTTCGTTTCTTGTGCAAATTGCATTTTATTTTGCTTTTATTTATTTCTATTCTCATTTTGTTTTTATTGAATATCATAATTTTTCCCTTCAATTTTCAAGCGACACGAGGCTATTTAAATTTATTAAATCTAATAGCGTTTTCTTTTCTCAATGAAAATGTTGCCTCAATATATGGCAACATTATGTAAATGTTCCCCCGTGCCTTGTAAAAAGGTTGCATTTTCCGTATGAGAAAAGAACAAAAAAAACAATGCCAACTTGAAAATTAATGATTTTACTAAGTTATTCGCAATTTATTTTATTAATGTTTAGAAAATTATACATTCCATTATAACATAAAAAATTATTTATGAAGTATAATTATTACAAAACACACATCAACATCTGCTGGGCAACAGTCACCCTTACGCATTAACAAGGGCAGCAAATGTTGCACTTCTGCCAGGCCAGAGGGCAACAGGTTGAGAAAAGAAAAACAACCTAGAGAAAATGCTGAGAAAAGAACACGTAAATTTGACAGCCCTGGCACAGGGCAGAATAAATGCAACATTATTTCGAGAAAAGAAAACGCCATAAAAGCTCACAACTGCCTCCACCGCGATCTGAACTCGCAACCAACGATGTTAGAGTCGGAGGTCTTCTCGCGGAGCTACTTTCGTATTGTATGAGAAGTGAGAATTTGTATATTTACTTCTCAGCTTCGACATGCTAAATGTGAGAAACTTTGACGACAGCGCAACTAGCTCACCGAAGTTTCAACTGCCCCGCTCTGCAGCCGTTTTGCATTAGTTCAGAGGTAGTTCTGAAATAGGTAGTCCGGATCTAGCGCCTTACCAGACTGTCTCTAAATTCTACTGCAAGGATGTAGTTCGGAACTAGCGCCTTACCAGACTGTCACTAAATTTTACTGCAGGGATGTTATAGTTATTTAAGACCTTTAATCTCATTCACTTCTTGTCTGATATTTCAATTCGTATATTAAGGAATCAAACAAAGAAAAAACTCCAGCAAAAGCAACATCGTCGCTTTTTAGTTAATTTGTAACGCTTAATTACGCCACTGACAGCCTGATAGTAAAAATTAAGCCAAAATTAAATCGTTCAAAAAACAGAGTTTGTGCCAAACCACACCATGGCAAGCAACTGCTTAATTTGTTGCACCAACGCCACTCATTTGTTTTTTGTTCAATCTACGACGAGCGTTTTTGTTGATCTAACTGCCTGATGAAGTACACACGGTAATACACACATCTGTATGCATGACGCTGAGAAAGAGCGCCCAAAGTAGAATATAAAGAAATAAGAAAGAACTAAAGTCTTTCGTGTACATATACATTTTATACTCGTACACACATACACACGACAGAATAATTAATCGTCCGATAAGCCAAGTGGTCAGCCAATTTCATTCTTAACAAGGGTACAAGCTTGTAAAATAAATTAGGTGAGATTTGGTTGCCATGTGATGAAGTGCAGAGGAAGTCAGTTGAAAGCAAAGAAATTAAAAGGAAATATGTATGTTAAAGAAAAAAGTATTTGGCGACAAACTTAATTAAGAAAAAGTGTTAATTAAGCCCTGTACATTTGCGAGGTTAGACATTTAATGCGAAAGCAAATGAAAGATTAGTAAAAATTTTTAAAATATGGGCATCAGTGGTAAAATATAAATTATGCACTCTTAAAGAAGAATTTCTATGGAATTAGATATATCAACTTCTATATATTTGAGGGCATTAAAGTACTCATTTGGGTAATTTTCGACTTTTTCTTGATTCATGGCTGCGTGCATCGATGCTTTGTATATTTTTGCTAAAGCATTTGGTTTTTTTTTCAGTAGTAATACGGTTGAAAAAGGATCAATATTTAAATTTTTTATCCGTTGATAGGTAGAAAATATGAAGAGGTTAAAGCTTTTTGAAATATCCATTTTCACCAGGTAAAAGCGATTTATCGCGAACTTGACGTGTTCCAAACGCACCAGAAGCAAACCAAATCAGAACTGGAGATTTTCCCTACAGGGTTCTTACTGCTATTACGTACTATTTTGCCCCGTAATTAATATTATTAATTGTATCTCAGCAAAGCCTGTACCCAATCTGTAAAGCGATCGTAAATATGTTTAACAATGCTAATGACTTAATTAAAATGCCCAAGTAAAGCTTAGTGCAGTCTTTTGAGTAGCGAGCTCATTAGAAGGCTTCTACTGTCATATATAGCATATTCTCTCATTCTCTCGCTGTTCGCAGTATTCCTCCATTTGACGTTTCTCGATGTCGAAGCTTCTACGTCTTTCGTCGAACATTCTGCCATTCTTTGGTCGTTCTAATTCGCGTGTTCGCAGTATTCGCGACAATATTGTATAAAGAACTGGCCAGAGAATTAAGATAATTTTGCAATGTAATTGTTCCATTCTGCCGCCTGCTATAAACAAAAAAAAATATTTGGCGATTACACTTTACACGCTTTTTCTATGGCTTTGGTCGAGCTTCTCTTCCGATTTTTGGAATTTGAAATTTTTTCGTGACAAAACCTAATATCTCAAGAATGAGAACAGCTAGCGCATTTTAAGGAATTTAAGATGAAGAATTTAGAAAAAATAAACTCTTTGGATAGAAAAATTACCTCTACATATGACCTCCAAAGTAGGGGGTTTTCAATCATTTTTTTTTATCTGAAAACAGTATGCAGTGACCCTTTTAAAAAGTCTTAGGCAATTAGTTCTTGCGTCCAGAAATCCATTTCCACGGTCGCAAAAATCGAAAAACACATTTCAAATAAAATTATAGTTAAAAAACTAAAAAAACGCTTTTATTACAACAAGATCTAAAAAGTATAAAATAATTTATAAACATAGCGATTCCATTTAAGGAGAATAGGAAGCTTCCTAACTTGATTTAATTTAACTTTTTAAACTAGCTTAAAATAGGAGTAAAGTGATTGGTCCGTAGGCATAGTCAAAATAAAGACGACTGTAAAGTTAGTTGAAGCTTTTTTGACAGATATCCCATTGAAAATTGGGTTATGAGCTAAGTTTGAAATTTCAAGTCTGTAGCTCATCGGGAAGATTGTTAAATATTGATTGCAAAATTCCAGGACATATATACATACATACAAGAGAAGATAAATAAAAGCTTTCAAAAAGGCATAAAATAAAAAATTTTACTTTTGAATGTCGTTTTTAAGGTCAAGTTAATTTTTTGTTCAAGAAACTTCTTCTTTAACTAAAGCTAGTAATTCAAGCATTCGAGGCGTACAAGGCCATTGCCATTTTTTTTATTTTGATCCTAACTATTGACTAATCAAAACTTTTTACCATGTGCTTTATTTTTGTTAGTACTATTTATGCCTTGAAATTTGACACTCGTAAGGCCGGAATTTGTTAGTGTTTGGCCGAGCGTTCCTTAAGACTCAGTTACTTCATTTTGTTATTAAAGTTGTTGTTCAGTAGAGGAAAGTGTATATGTGCCATTATCTTCTCAACCTCTGTTTCTCGTCTATAACGTTGCATATATTGCTGCTGAAAGTAGCGCTGCTCTTGCCCAGAGTACTTTCTCAATATAAAATTCGCTTTTTAGTAGCAGATCAGGATAGCTATTTTTTATTTGTTTAAATTTTCATTAAAATTTTCACTTTAATATTTTCGCTCAAATCTTTTCTAAAACCGCTTTTAATGGATATCATCCCAAGCATGTTTAAACTCGTCGGATTCGTGTAAAACTCATAGAAATTCACGTTAGTACCCTCCTGAACAACAGTATATATTGGAAACAAAACAATTTTATTCAGTTTTTCGTTTTTAGTACCGTTCC
>JAPVRG010275619.1:0-11192 GCA_029783565.1 Rhagoletis cerasi
CCGTGCCGACTTTTAGTTGAAGTTTTAGTTAGTAACTAGAATTAAGGCCGCCAAATCGTCCATGACAACTTTGGAAATGCAATAAATTCGAAATGTTTCCCATATTTGAACGCATTTATAGTAAATCTGCTTCCTTAAATTTTTAATAGGACGAAAGGATTTCTTGCAAGGACATCGAAAAAAGTAATTAATGGAAAGAATACATGGCCTTTGTAAGGGTGTTTTACAAGACTGCAAAACGATATGTTTTTTAGTAGAATAATTTGTGTATGTCCTGAAGGATTGCAATTGTAGAACATTTTTTAATTGGTGTGACAGGGCGTATGATGAACATTAAATTATTAAATTCAACTTGTATTACAAATTTTTTTCTTCATTTAAAAAAAATACCTTTCATAATATTAAATAATAAGGATATGATTTGGTTTATTTAATATTATGTAAGGGATTTTTTTTTTAAAAAAAAGAAATGTAGTAGAAAAATTGAATTTAATAATTTTGTATTCATCATACGCCCTGTCACACCAATTAAAAAATATTCAGAATTGCAAGTTTTCAGGAGATACACAAATTTTTCTGCTGGAGAAGATAGATATCTTTGTAATTAACAAAACTTAGGAGCTCAGCAAAAATTACTTTTGGCAACAAAATATCTCCGATGAACATTAAATTATTAAATTCAACTTGTATAACAAATTCTTTCCCTCCTTTAAGAAGATGCTTTTCATAACATTAAATAAACAAAATGAAGGGTTTTAGTGTTTGACATGCCCTCTCGGGTAGATTATGGAACAAATTAAATAATTTGAAAAATATCCTTTAAAATTTGTATCCTTGAATATCCTTATATTAATAGGATTTTAATTAAACTAAGATTCTTCAAAAATCATTAAAAATTAAAAATATTTGAAGGATAATATTTTTAAAGGACATTTTTGACATGTTCCAGAAGGATAATTGAAAATTAAAGTAATAATTAATCTTGTTTCAAATTCTTCTTTCATTTGATACCCACATCTCCATATTTTGATTTAAAATGAGTAAATAAACAAAACAGGCGAACTGCACCAAGCTTTTTCTGATAACTTTGACTGCAAGTCGGCACGGGTTGCCGTGGTCCGAATTGCATAAAATTTTATTCGGATACTTTTTAAGATAAAACCAATAAAATGAGGGGTATGCGTCAAAAACAAACAACTTTGGTTTTTTGGGAAAGTCTAATGTACATACATTGAGTATTTAATTTTAGTAATTTTGTAGTTGTGTTTTTGTGGCTCTTTGCAACGTTTAGAATACATTTATGCGGCTCTCTTTGACCTCAAGCTTGCCCAACCCTGAAAATATATTACATTATTAAAACGCATGACTTAGGGGCCGTTTCTTAAGTTTAGTTAAAGATTTATATGTACTTCAAACACATGTTTTGTTTAAAGAGCAGATACGTTTTAAAAGCTACTTGAGAAAACGGCCCTACAATGTTCACCTAGAGCAGCAGTTTTTCTGAAAAATTTTTCAGAACCATTTCATTATAAAGATGGCCAGACTTGGCTCTGAGATACCAATTAAAGTGACGTATATTAGCCCTGCCAGATAGAGTACATTGCGTCCACAAACTGACAGTTGAGTATACTGTGTGTATTTGCATGGAGAGCGCCAGATCGGCAACCCTTGCGTCAACGGAACCAACGAACGTTGGCCAACACACAACTTTTGGCGCAAACAAGTGCGGCAATGTACGGTCCCCCAAAATTTATCCAAATTAAGAACGTACGATACTTCCTTGGCATACTTCTCCGGTATTGACGTACAAGTACTCTATCTGGCAGGGCTATAACTCTATACTACCACCGTTTAGTGTTTAGTGAAAAGTTGAAGACTACACCATAGCCGTTGGTAATGACTTGTGGAACAAGCGGGATGACTGTGAGATCTCAAGATTATTATTAAGACCTTCTGAAATTTAATAAATCTTAAGTTAGAGTCCTTACCGGCGTCATCAAACGTCAGTGTGCAATTGCATCAATGGTCCAACGATGGCGAATACTAACAAGTACTCTCTGCAGAGGTTGCCGCGATGAAGATGAGATAGATGGATTTCAATTGCTTCAGTAGGTCAACGCCATTTAAAGTAGCCTAATTTCTATCTAAATAAGAACCACGGTTAGGGGAATGAGGGCACTCACAATGGATGACTATGTCGCCGTATGAAAGTATGGAATATTCCACACATGCCCTTCCAACCTAACCTAACCTAAGGTAATATGATACCTTTCTGGGCGTTTTTCAAAGAATTCACTCTTCTTATATCTTATATCAGGAAGAAAAAGTCTTGGAAGCTTACTCTAGCTTTACTATCCCATAAACAGGGTGCTCCACGTTTATCACACTCCTTCGTCCAGGATCTACTCATACATTCATACAATATATAAAGTTCAAATTCTTCTCTGTGTAACGACATGTTTAAAGTACGGTGTTTTCAAAATTAATGTCACTCAGAATTTTGCAGTGAAGTCTTCGAAATGCTGTTTGTTTGTACTGTGGATAGACAATTAGCATCAAAAGATTTTCAGTTGCACCACTCTAAAGCCCAAATTGACCATTGTGATGATGGTACTCGCAGAAGCTTGGAGCAGCTGACAATTTTACACGTTTTGTTGGCAATGCAAAAGTACGTATTTAAACTCTCGACCCCACTGGCTTTGAGAACTTGTGCACTTGCACATGTATATGTACATATGTATACTCATACAACCATACTTATGTACATGCGGATACAAGGTGAGTGCAGTGTTGTTAGTATTTATTAAACAAAAGTGAATGTTGCTGCACGAAACCAATACTGAAGCGAAATAATGACTCCGCATTTCAGTAGAATTTGAAGGTAGTAAATTTTGTATTGCTCCTATTTTGTTTTTCAAACGCCAAGGCGATTTTGTTTCATTTCAAATAGTGGTGATTAGAAATTGAAAAGAATAACAAAATATACAGACCGAAATAAGCGGGTTTTAAATCACTACACAAACTGCAATCTCCTCATTATACTTGTTAATAGAAATTGTTGTGCTGGTACATGAAATTAACAGATTTGCCCTCTTTTATCTTTAACCAATGAACGGTAAAATTTATATATTATTTTAAACATGTTTTGCGTCATTTGCACGAATTTTTGAGAAAATCGTGAAGTTTAAATTGTTAAGTTTTTTGTGTATTATTATTATTATTATTATTATTATTATTATTATTATTATTATTATTATTTTTAAAAAATTTTCCTTCTTATGAAATTTTACCCTCGACTAGTTGAATCCGCAATCCGCTTATGGGTTACTTCTTTAAATTGTACTAACATTTAAAAAAAAAAGTGGACGTACAAGCAAAACAAATATTTTTAATTATCTTTAAAATCGAATTTTTAGAAAACGGTTAAGTTTTGGACATCATGTCGTATAACCAAATTAATCTGAATAAATAATAATTCCGGGACGACCTTTCCGGTAACTCTTTATATGGAATCATTTATAGAGAAAACTGAAGAGTCTTCTTCATCCTTAAGGCCAGTATGCAGCTCTTAAGAAAACGGTCAAGAAAAAATAGCCATTATTTCGTGTGTGTATCCAAGGAATTTAGACATCTGATTCTTCACCAGCCTGTTGTGTCACTCTTTCCTCAAGAAATAATGGAACGGGCATGTATTTCTGCTGCAAGCATGGGTTGCCTTGTGCTCTTTTTTTCACAAAAAACTTTAGAAAACCGTAGTAGAAAGCGTAGCAAATTTCTTAAGAACTCCGTACTGCCTCAAGAACATTTTACACAGGAAAATTTCTTAGCGTTTTCTTGTGAGTCATTTTATACTGAGCTTTACCAGCAGAACTGTTACAGAACTATTTTTATTGAAGAGGAAATTTCCACCCTTAACAATCTTTCACCCATGGAGTGGCAAAGTATGTTTCCTGTGACGGGGTCATTTGTTTGTTTATACAAGAAAGGTGCTAAAACATATGCGAAGGTGTATCATAAAGACATTTTAGAAAATGCTTTCCAGCGCCACAATACGACTACAAAACTCTCCAAAAATACATACATATGTAGCTTTTCAAAAAGTTTCTAGAATACATATTTTGGTCAGAACTTGCAAAATTAATGGAAATGGTGATACAAAAGGATCGATAAAGCGTACTCGTGGATCATAATCTACTACTATGCAAATTCTTTGTTTCCCATGTTCTTTGCCGTTACGGTCCCCGTTTAAAACAGATTAAAAGGGAACATGAAAGCAGTACAATGGACGGCTGAGTACTGTTTTCTGCATCCGTATGTTTCATCTTCGGATAAAAAACGGCACGGAAATTCGTTCAAATTGCTGTTAGTAAATGCCAAATAGTCCTACGAAGTGGTCATGCGATTGCGTTTGTGATCAAATGTGAGCTAACGAGGCAATAATTTGCCAGTATCCTTCTCGGCTAATCCAAAATCGAAATCACTGAGCTTCTGATGAGTTCATAGTTTCTACATTCTCTATACCTTCTGATCTTCATAACTTCGTGGATTTTTTCCTTACTTTACGACCACAATGAGATCCAAAAAACGACATATTGCCCACTGAAATTGATGGAGCAGTTTCCTCTTAGCGTTATTCAAGCTAATATTTGGTTTGAGTGAAGGTTTTTTTTTTATCGCATAAAGTAATTCTTGATGATCGCTCAGAAATGTATTTTTTAATGCGGAAAAAAGTACGTAATGACAACTAAATAAACAAACAAAATGATGCAGCGTTTTTGAATATTTCGCATTAGTCTAACAACATTTATTAGTTAACATGAACAGGGGCGGACCTCTTGATTTACACTCGTATGAAAAAAAAGTAAAATTTCTTTTTAAAAAAAGAGCTTAACTATTGCGCAGCCATTTCGCTTCGATGTGTAAACCATTAACCTTAACGAAACCACCAAATATTGCTGATACATAGCTGCATCGTGCTCTAAAGTCAAAACAAAAAGCACATAAAACCACAGCAAACAGCTTGCGGATTTCAAGGATGTGAACAAGTGGCCAAGTGTTTGCCACAAATACTAAAAATATAAATATCTATGTACCCTGCAGGGAAAACTACTAGTTGTGAACTAGCATTCTATCAGCTCAAATAGTTCGTCTACCATCCGTTTTCCATGCTAGCGACTGGTATTTTTAGCATGACAATATCCTAAGCAGCGTTGCCGTTTTGATACAATTGTATCATTTTTGATACTTTTTTTTCTAAATTTTGTGATTTGATACTTTGATACTTTTTTCTTCACAAATGTCCCATTTTTATACTTTTCGCTGATAGAAAAGAAAGACTTTGTAGAAGACTAAAAAAATGCAACATATTTTCATAGAAGTTTCAAAATTTTTTCTTAGAAGTGTTAGAATATATTTGAGTAAACAGTTTTATAGCCCATTAAGTTTTAGTATGTGCAAGTTTCAAGTGGCTTAAATTTTCCGTTGGTTTTTTAGACTTTTTTTGCTGAAGGCGTTGCGGGTTTCTTCCATATAAAAATAAATTGTGGTTATTCGTTATATGGAAGCAAATCCGACGTATCAACCATTAAAATTAAACGTGAGTTCTTAGCCGATTGAAACTTGCTCCTACTAAAATTTAATGGGCTACAAAGCTGCACACCTAAAATATTTCTAAAAATTCTAAATAAAAAGTTTTAATTTTTGGGGAAGTTAATAAAATTTGTTGAATTTTTATAATTTTTGTACAAAGTTTGATATGCGAATTTATATACATAGGGCTTGTTATGTAATTTGCTAAACTTTTATAAAAAAGATATTAAAGGTTAGATTAACAAAAGAAATATAGCCTAAACTGGTAAAAATTAATCGTTTCTATTATTTTTGCCTCCAGTTATAGTTTGTTATAACTATGAATTCAATTATACAATTTATTTATTATTTGTTTTTAAAATAAAAATTTAGAACATAACGGTTTTGTTTGCTTTTGATACTTTTTGATACTTTTTCTTATTGGCAACTGATACTTTTTTTTCCAAGCTCGCGGCAACACTGATCCTAAGTAATGTCAATTGCCCGTCTATGCATCAGCAGATGAAAGGAATGAGTATGCCATTTTGCTCGCGCCGCTCCAACAGTCGAAATGGCCGAAGTAGATAGATACGAAATTCGAATCCTGGGGCAGTGGTTTTTTTTTTTTTTGAAAATTTTTTTTAATTCATATTTTTTCGTTATAATTTTAAAATTAAATTTCTTTCATAATACAATTTTTTTTTCTTTTAATTTTTAAGATATTAAAGTATTTAAACGTTTATTTCCAAATGAAATTTGTGTTTTTGTTTAAATTGAAATCATTCACATTAACTAACATTGATTTAATTTTAAAATTCTTAACCAGCTCCAATCGGACTCGAATCTGTGATCTCAGAACCAGTAGCAGTAGCCTTAATTCAAGGGCGGATGTCGCTGATGGCATAAGTTGTTCGAAATTTTCGAACTGGTATGCCATCGCTTTAGCTCATACCATACTTTTTACTGCAGGGTACCTACATATATACATACCTATGCGCACCGAGTGTAAAAGTGCGGTTAGACGTAGCATTCCAAGCGCTTTTTTTTTACGAATTTTGTTGTCAAAGTGCAAAAGCGAAAATCCTATTTACCGTCTTCACAGCCAAGAGTCCTTTTTGGAGACTTGCAGAAATCACTTTCGGAAACAAAAAATCGCAAGGAGCAACTAAAACTGAAAGAATGGATATCGCTTTCGAGAAATAATTTTAACTTGCTGGTGCTTTACTAGCAATTTTTTTCTCGGCCGAAAGTGCTGTCAAACCAATCGAGTGTTGCCGTGTGACGCGGTTTTTGGCGAATTTGTGTAAAATTATACAACAATTTGAATAAAATATCAAAAATACTTGTAGTTAATTTATTTTACTATTATGAAGTATTTAAACAGTAATGCATTACACTTTTTTTGCCTGTTTTGTGCGCATTTTAGCATATTTTTCAGGTCAATAATTTTGCTATAAGCATAAACATTTCTGGTAACACAGTTGAAAACGAAATTTTCTGCATTCACCGTGACAGACAGACAATAGACAAAAAGTAGTATCAGAAAGTTGGATTTTCGGAAATTAAAACTGCTTTCGTTATTTCCCGTACCAAATGAACCAAGGCACATTTAATAGGTAGCAGCAGCAGGGTTGCAATTATGATTTTTTTTTCATTCGAAGTGGTCTATGAACTGCCATTTTTTTACATTTTACTCTGCAATATCAAATTTTGTTTAAATTTTTTGACACTTTAAAGTGAAAAATCAAGAACAAAATACACGGAGCTTCTTGTTGTTGCTCAAATGCTGCTACCTGTTTAATGTGCCTTCAAATAAACTTTAGGATTCAAAAAATGCAACGCTATTCTCTAGCGAGACACAACTCAAAATCAGATAATTTAAATTTATGCTAATACGAGTACGCTAGAAATATATTGCACCTGTGTTGCACAAAAATAATGACATAAATATAATGCCAACACAAGGATAAAAAGAGCTGCGCATTATTACCAAATATTCCCATTCATTTGTTGCAAGTAAACAAAAACATGTTTGTCGTTACTTTCGAAACATAAAAATATAACTTGTGTTGCTTTGGAGGTTAACTTGTGATTTGCGCATTTGTTGTGCACCTGTATGTATGTATGTAAAGGGGGTTTCAAAAGGTACGCTATAAAAGTAGACCGATAGGGACTGCAAACGACGCCATATTTTTTCCCGCTCTCTTGACATTTCTCTTCAGTAAGGTTTGCCATTTCATCATGGAAAGATATACGATCCAACAACGAGTCGAAATTATTAAAATTTACTACCGAAATTCGGAGTCAGTGGCCTCAACTTTAAGAGCGCTACGTGCAATTTATGGTCGTCATAATCGTCCTGCTGAACGGCTTCGTCAATAAGCAAAATATGCATTATTGGTCACACAGCAACCCACACGTACTCAATGAGTTATCATTGCATCCCGAAAAAATTACGGTTTGGTGCGGTTTATGGACCGGCGGCGTCATTGGGCCGTACTTCTTCCGTGATGATCAAGACCGGCACGTTACTGTGAATGGGAATCGCTACCGCTCAATGATAACCGAATATTTTTTGCCCGAATTGGATGATATGGACTTGGACAATATGTGGTTTCAACAGCACGGCGCCGCAAGCCACACAGCGCATGCCACAATTGATTTATTGAAAACCGAGTTTGGTGAACGTGTTATCTCACGAAATGGCCCAGTCAATTGGCCGCCTCGGTCGTGCGACTTAACGCCGTTAGACTATTTCCTGTGGGGCTACGTCAAGTCTATGGTCTATGCCAACAAGCCAGCGACGATTGATGAACTTCGTACGATATCGAACGTGAAATTGCAGCAGTATCGGCCGATTTATGCTTGAAAACTGTCCAAAATTGGGTTCAACGTCGGGACTTCTGCAAGCTGCCAGTGGTGGCCATGCAAAAGAAATCGAGTTCCATACATAATAGCATCAAATATACTTTCGCAGGAATAAAGAATTTCATTGATATCCAAAACCGTTCTTGGTTTATTTAAAAAAACTTTTGTAGCGTCCCTTTTGAAAAACCCTTTATATAGGTGCGTGTACAATATTGCAGCTGGAAATTTTGATATGAAAACGAATATTCCCAAAGCGGTTGGCGTTGTGAACAAATAGATACATACGTATGTATGTATAAACGTATATTTTGTGTAATCTTTGTGCGATTTTTGTATGGCAATAAAATGAAGATAAAAAACGGTGAATGGGATGCTGTTAAATGCATAGGTATGTACATTTTGTGACAGGTACATGTGTTACTTGTCGCCTAGAGCGAAATATTTATAACAAAATAAAAGTTTTAGAAGAGTTTTTCCCATTTCATTCTCGGTAGTCATATTATCATCATACGAATGTACCTATATATACAAAAGAATATTAGCGGATTTGTTTAACTGAGCATCTTTTTTAATTATTTAAATTGTGAAATCACGTGTAAATTTGCAGCATAGATATTTTGGCATAGGTGGTTTAGGTATGTCAGTGGCGAAAATACATCGATGTATTTCTTTGATTCGATGCATCGAAATTTACATCGGCATTTTTCGATGCATCGATTTGCATAAGATTTTTCAGATATTATTTCACAACACCATATGTTATTAGCAAAATTGTACAAATTTTTAAATTAATTACTGTAACTGAGCTAATTATGTTTCTATCACACTTTTTGGAGCCATTTCAATTTTTTTGTCGAACTCATTATCCCAATTGAAAAACTGAAACGGTGGTTCAATGTGTGTCAGTTTTCAAAAGGCATCGATAAATCGATTCATCAACTATTTGTACATCGACCGGACATCTTTAGGTGTGACTGATAGTAAGTAAGTGAGGTATTTTATAATAATTATTCAACATCTAAAATAAATAACTCTCATTTCTGAATTCCAATAAATAAGTTTAAAACAAATTAATTGCACTTAATTTTCAAAATTATCCTTGCTCCTACTCGCATAGATTTTCTGTGAGTTGCGTCATTACCTTTCTTCGGTCTTAAACAAGCTCCAAAATAGAGAAAAAAAGCTCTACCTACAAGGTCTCTCGATGAGTTAATACCTTATCTTTAAGTTTTTGTTTTTCAATAAAAAGAAAATCTTGATCTTAAGGGAGCGTTTAAAAAGACAGCTTGGGCATGAGAGTATGTAAAAATTTTAAATGGTCTTTGGAATTTTCGCGGTCGTAATACATCAATAAAATATTTTCGAAATTTCTTTTTGACTGAAACCTAAACATGTCTTTACACGGGTTGATTTCTGTCTACTGAAAAATCGAATGAGGAATCGACTAACCAAAGCATTTACACGAGTCGACAAAAATAGCATGCTGCGAATAAATTGTTTTCCACATATGAGCCGCAGAACACCTTTTTCAAAGCTAACATAGAAACAACAAAATAAAACAAATTGCCAAAATTTAAGCAATCGAATAAAAAACACATTTCAGGGTTGCTTCAGTTAGCCGTCGACTGGCAAAAGTTCTACGCAAGCCAACTTTGGCTTTGCCGATTTATATCGATTTTGGTCGAACGACAAAAATCGACTAGAAAATCGACCCGTGTAAAGGCAGCTTAAGGCAAGCTGATATTTTAAACAGAATCAAATGTTAAAAAGATCACTCCTTACTTCAAGCTGACATTGTTGGCCCTCCTTAAAATACGTTTTATTATTGCGAGTTTAAGAAAATGGTAATTTTATTACAAAAAATAAAAGATCTTTAGGTAAATAAATCTCCAAAATTTTATGTACATATGTACTAACACCCTGCTACACTTGAACAAGCACATTTTTTTCTCCACGAACCGTGCTTATATCTGGAGTTGTCGGCAATGTTTTAAAATTATTTCGCATAGCAATCAATTCTGAAGAAAACTAGCCGTTATAGAGGACGACCCGCTCCCTACCAAAGGATATTATCAAATAAATATCCTGAATCATCCGGTAAATAGAGTGACAGTTTCAAAAGATTATGACTTTGCTTCGTTATTATCGTTTACACAGCCCCTGTACTAGAGGTGGCAAACTATCGATGGGACTATCGATACTATCGATGGTACAGCACTATCGTCACTATCGATGGTCTCCACTATCGGAAATAACTGACTATCGATACTATCGATGGTCTCCACTATCGGACCGACTACCGATTGAAAATGATTTCCTACCTCTGAAAAAGTTAGCTGCGAAATATTTGTGTATCCCAGCCACATCAACATCATAATAAGTGAAAAAAGATCACGTTTGAAGGATAAAAATGTTAGTATGTTAATATTTTTAAGCAAAAATAAATGGGTACAATAAAACTTTAGAAACATGTTGATTTAATTTCATTGATGTATTAGAGTACACCTGATAGTTTTATCAAATTTACATCGACGATAGGACTATCGCTACTATCGATGGTTAATAAAAGACAATCGTTGACTATCGATTGTGGCCACTATCGATAGTTTGCCACCTCTACCCTGTAGTACAAAACTTTAAGTCATTTTACTCTCATATTCAAGAAAAAGTTCCAAAAATATGCGACAAAGGTTGAAGGTATGTTCTTTATACTTTTTTGTATAAGTTCTTTGTAATATTGGATACTTGAATATATC
>JAPVRG010275628.1:3950-14323 GCA_029783565.1 Rhagoletis cerasi
ACAGGTAGTAATCTGGGTCCAGGCTAGGAAATGGTCGAAAATTTTTGAAATCGGACAATAACCACGCCCATCTCCCATATAACGGTGATTTTCAGAAAGGCAAAAACTGCGATATTTTAGTAACTACTGAAGCTTATAGACCTAAAATTGATATATACAATGATATATTAACGAGTAATAAGTAATAAGAATATTATAAATTTTGGAAAAAGGGGCCATCACCTTGGTACTGCTCTACCAATTTCTACGAAACTTGACACAAGGGTTGGTGTTGGTCCAACAAAGAAAATTGCTGAAAATTTTTGAAATTGGACGATAACAACGCCCACCTCCCATATAACAGTAATTTTCAGAAATACAAAACTGCGAAAAATCGGTAAGTACTGAAGATAATTTACTCAAAATTTATGTTTGCAATAATTCCTTAGCAAAAGTACGAGTATAACAAATTTTTACAAAACGGGCGTGTCACCGCCCACTTATGATTACATATGGTTGAAATCGGGCTAAAAGTACGCCCACTTTTCATATAACGGTAAATTTCAGAAATATTAAAACTTCGATATATCGAACGTAACGTAAGGTTTCAGTATCGTGAAAAAAACGATGCTTCATACGTGCGCCGGGTATTTAATGTTCGGTTTTACCCGAACTTAGACTTCTTTACTTGTCTAATTTAAATTTGGCTTGGTGAATTTTTGTTTATCGATTTCTGTTATGAATTTACTGGTTATTTACATATGGCTGACCGGTTCTAGCAAGCTTTTATATTTGTCTAGAAACTGAATACACTACTCATACTTTTACATGTTTTTAGCTTAAAGTATGTAGATAATGCAATAGATATGAACGTGTGTCTGTAAATGAGTATAAAAACATGCAATTTTAACATTTATTATCTCGTGAATTTTTTTCTCGCATGTACATATGTTTCTTATTGCTAATAGTTCTTTCAGGTTGATTGCGCCAGATATTAAAAAAAGTAAAAATAAAAAAAACAAATATCCCACAAGTTCGCTACTTAAGTCTTTTGTTTGTCTGAGCCAGGGCCAAATGCAAATGGCGATTTATGCACGTACATATGTTCAATTTTTTCACATCTGGGAGGCATGCAAGCTTATAAATTGGTATTTGTTGAAAGGCTTCACTGCCTACACAAACATATGCATTTACATATGTCAGTAGTCAAAATTGGGCGTTTAAACAAATACTGCTTATGAACAAGTTAAGTATCGACTTACATATATTCTTTGGAATTACGTACAAATGTATAAATTTTATGCATATCCATACATGCATAACGTTATCTTAATATTGAAAGGTGTTATTTATCATTTTTGTTTCTTTACAGAGTAGAATTAGAATTCTGCAGCTGTGAATTTTCTTGAAAACTCTGGTTTTTAATAAACACTAAAACTAATTAATTGATGTTGCAATTGCTTTTAAATTCTTTTAGGTCCTTAGTGAGTAATCTATTGACCTTTTTATAAAAGCTGAAATTCGAAACAAATGAGTTACGTCATTTCTGTATTAAGGTAACACATTTACCTATACATATGCTCAGTTATGTGTGTACCTATGGCACGCGAAAAGTTGACATTTAATTCATTAACATGGGAAAGCATAAAAGTATGGAGTGGAAAAACGAGCGTTGCGTATACATATCTACATACTCTTGCAAGGCACTGATTCTATTTATGTACATATTTATCGCCGTTAATTAAACATAGTACGTACTTGCATACATACACCATACAGTAAATCAAACTGGTACAGAAATCGCGCCAAACTAGCTTGAAAAGGGAAGGTATTGGTTCTTCATCTATGCCAAACCAAAGCTTTCAACTATCTTTTTTAACATGGTGATGCCCTACGCTGTGGCAATTGCCCCCTCTGCAGAACTTTCGAACTCGTTCTGAACTGGTTCCATTTTGGACAAATTTGGGACAGTAAGCTTTTTATGAGAAAAAATTTTTAAGAATCGATTTTTATTTTTTCGTTTATTTTACGAATTGTATTTGATTTTATTTTTATTCTTATTTCATTTGTATTAAATTTAATTTATTAAATCTAAAAACTAACAACTCGCGACCAACAATGTTAGAGTCGGAGGTCTTCTCGCGAAGCTGCTTTCGTATTGTACGATAAGTGAGAATTTGTACATTTACTTCCCAGCTTTCACATGCTAAATGTGAGAAACTTTGACGACAGCGCAACTAGCACACCGAAGTTTCAATTGCCCCGCTCTGCAGCCGTTTTGCAATAGTTCAGAGATAGTTCTGAAATTCGTATTCCGGAGCTAGCTTTGCCAGACTGTCTTTAAGCTTTACTGTAGGGCATATATGTATGTACGTATGTATGTATGCATACAAAATACAAACACTTAAATCATTGTCTTGTTGCAGATAATCAACAGTTTGCAATAATAACCTTGTGAATTCACATTGAAACGCTACTGTGGACTTAGAAAAAAAAAACGAATTGTCGCCAGTTTCCGCCGCAATGAATTAGTTACATACATACATATGTTCTAGCTAGTTGGCGAATGGGGGAAAGAGGTATTTCAAAGCGGCAATCTACTTGAATAAAAAATTTTTGCGGGGCAGGTGATGCCTACAGTGATGGGCGGGCGAAACTGCCGATTTCCGAATAGAAATTGAAAAAAAAAAATTAAGCGTGTTATAAGAAGTCTTGCTTTTCACAGAAATTTCGTATTGAGCAGTGCGTATACTGAAAAATAAATACAAGTCAGTAACCACTGATACAATTAAAAAAAAAAAATTGAGCATTCTGAGCTTCGTAGGCCTCTCTTTGCCCTCTTTGTGCAAATGACTTGAGTTGTTTTTCTTCATGAAAGGTTAGGATTTTCCTCAGCATGGTCACCACCTTGCTGGCCTTATTACGATAGCCACAACCTTTTTTTTCTACCCATTCCCTGCTTTCGGTTTACCTTAACATCTGCCTTACATTTTTTTTACTACCCGGTATACAGTATTTCTGCTAACTTTAGCATTCCCTAAAATCATTTTGAATGTATATTCGGGGTTATTTTTCATTGCTAATTCCTCCGTAAATCGATCGATGAGTAATAAAGAGTATTAATATTTGACACATTTTCCAAAGCTAACCTTATGATAATAGTTAAAATTGTTTTTTTTTATGAAAGAACTTATAACCAAAAACGTGTGCAATAATTTCTAATTACGCACTCCTTAATAGTTCCAAACCAAGTGATAACTTGGTGGTATAGTAAAAAATCAAACTAAATCAAGTTCATAAAATAAAATAAAGTCGTCCCATAAAATAGTTTTTAGAAATCTTTATTTCAATAAATTAAAAAATCTCACGAAATCAACCTCGAACAACATCGATAGGAAGAATAAGACTTATTTAAAGCTTCTTATTTTGATTACACAACTAAAAGCTAGATTAAAAATGTTTCACGTTTACTAACATGATCCTTTGTCTATTGTGAAACATAAACTAAATTAAATTTTTTATATAAATAGTTGCATTCAATGTAGTACATTCTATTTGCTCATTGCACATGCAATTAAATTAAATAGTTAATTAGAAGTTCCTGCTTTCTTTTATACACATGAATACATACATACATACATATATAACTACTTACGCATGTGCTTATACATAAATGTTAGAATTCGAAGGTATTTATACACATTAGTCTCTAATTAGGAAATGCCAATCTCTAACGGCTTTAAAAACGTTTTAATAGTGTTGGCGAAAAATAAAGCAAATAAAGGCAATTCAGTACAACAAATTAAGATGCATGTTAATTTGTGCTAAAATGTACAATTCACTGGAAAATCAACTGGAAAAATAATCTTACTAATTTTTAACGCAACTTTTAAGTACAAACATTTGACAAATGACATTTACGTGAAACAATTAAAAATTTAATTTTGCTTTAACCGAACTAAAGGACAGACACTTTACCAATTAGGTCATTTAACCATTAATTCAATCTGACTACACTGAATCGTAATGGAATAAAAATTGAACAAAATGCAGTAGACAGTGGTAATTAACTGTGAAGCACCCAAAACAAAATAAAAAATATATGTATGTAAATACAAGTTATAACCGGTTTCGCTGTCAAAAGCTAGTAATGCCATTGGTTTTGCAATCTATAATTTAAATTCGTTAACGATAATTCGCGTCAGGCACTTAGCCAAAAAAAGTATAAGTAAAACAAGTAGAAGCGTATCAACAGATGATCATCACCAGATTTTTTTATGTAAAAGGCTTATACCCAGCAAACATTTAGGTTAGAACGAATAGAAAACGATTCGAATTCGAATGTGATTCTCTAGGGTAGAAGGTTAGAGAACGATTAGAGAAACTGTCGAGAACTATAGTATTTTCTACAAAAAGGGGTTTCACGAAAGCAATTTAAGTGAAAAATTATTTTTTTTCTGTCATTTTCCATATTAAATTCAATTAAAAAAATTAATTTTCACTTAAATTTCTTTCGTGAAACTGGCTTTTAGTTCTCGATGTCGGGAAAAAGGTTAGATATCTAACGTTGAATTCTAATTGGTTTCTAATGTATAGTGCTTTTCTAATCATTCTCTAATCGAATTCTTACATAGTTCTTTAACCTGATTTTCGATTCGAGAAACATTAGAGAACTACATTAGAATTCTAATGAAAAATCAACTGTTTCTCTAACGTTAGAGACTGTGTAACAATTACTATATAAACCATAAGATACAGCAGCAGCAGCGGAGGCTTTCGGCTGACTGGTGAATGAGGGCTAGTTTATATACGTCGAAATAGACCAGAGTCTTTTAGGAAGTTGTAAATTTTAGAGATCAGCGGCTTAAAATGAATTGATGTTAAAAATAGCGAGAGTTTTTAAAAAAGTCTAAGCACATAAAAGAAATCCCCTTATATTACTGTTAAATGTATGTACATATATAGGTACATACATACATACATACATACAAAGTCATATCTGTTAACCAGAAAAAATTTGAATTTCAATTAAATTCTCATCGCTCTGCGCGTCGGCCGAAATGAGTTGGATTTATATCTGACAAAGCAGGGTTAATGCAGCACATTTGCAGAAATTATTTAAATACGTAATCATGATGACTTATAGAATTAACAGCAGGAGATTAGAGAATTTTTATTACTCTTAATTCACTTTTTAGGCCACTACCGATTTACATTATAAAACTATTTACATGGGCGTCATTAGTACATTTGCAACAAGTTCAAATAATCAAAAACCCGAAATTTAAAAATTGTGATCAACAAGTGGGTTTAGAACTGGTTTCACAAATACTAAGTCAATGTCGTTTTGCAAATTGCCTAGATTGCCAAATTATATTTTGGTAAAGTAACTAGTTTATTTATTTTTACTTATTGGCCAAATTCGCTAAGGCGGTTACAGCGCCAAATGAAAAGAAGGATTGGCAAATGCAAATGTATGTACATTAGAGCGTATCGCCTTACAGGCGAAATAAAAAAAGTTCACCGTACACCCCCTCGTATGAAGTGTTTTTGAAAAGAATTCGAAAAAATAATAAATTTTTCTTTTTTTGGACAACCCTGGTAGTCGCCCAATTACATTTTTCTTCGTATCTTTGGCATTTGTAGTCGGATTTTAAAGTGTGATACACCAATGTTTTTGTCTCGAGGAGAGGGGTTTTCCTACGGATGTTCAATGGCCTCATGTTCTCCATTGTGGTACTTACCCACCAGATCTCAGTTGCTACCACCCTAACGTACCGCCCTAATGACAGTAAATTAAACGCCGTCAAAAATCATTAATCTTTTGCGAAAAAAAAAATTTCGATTTGTTAAGTAGGAAAAACATACGGAAAAACCCAACTTTTTTTGTTTTTGTTTTTTTCTTATGGAGTACCTGAGGTCAATGAACTACCGTAGGAAAACCCCCTCCTCGAGAGAAAAAAATTGGTGTATCACACTTTAAAATCTGACTATAAATGCCGAAGAAACGAAGAAAAATGAAATTGGGCGACTACTAGGGTTGTCCAAAGAAAATAATTTTATTATTTTTTCAAATGTTTTTCAAAAACACTTCATATGAGGGGGTGTACGGTGAACTTTTTTTTCGATACGGTCTAATGTACATATATAAGCGTGTGATTGTATGCTTACTTTGCAACGTGTCAGTAAATTTGAATTTCTTTAACGGGGTCAGACAAAATAGGGGAACTCTAAAATGGGTGATTTTTAAGTGGCAGGTGAATAGATGATTTTACAAGTATTTCACAGAATATTTCTTTGTATTGCCGCAGAAGACGACTAGGCTTACGAAGAAGCTGTGGTGACATTCTGAAATTGCCACGCAAAACTTTTATCATCAAAAATCTCGAAATGAATAGCAGGTGTGCACAATATTATATTATTAGTTTAGAGATTTGAAGCTATAAAATTTCAGCGTAACAACTTCTATAAATCCACTGCTGAACTAAGGTGGGTTGATTTTCTCTCGAAAAAGGAGGCCGGCCAGATCTCTTGCTGCTTTCATTGTGTTCTAGCGAGTGGCAAGGCCTGGACACTTTTCACTATGAAAATTTTGACCAGTATTTTCAAAAGTTATTTTAAAACTGGAGGTTGTATTACATTAAGCGAGAGTTTAAGACATCGCGTCCCATGCACGTTAGGATCAAACATCTTTTGTTTTGACAGCACAGTAAAACTTAATTGGTATTTGTATTTATTTTTTTCATTTTATTGTTATATCATGACTTCTACAAAGAGTAGTTCCGTTAGCTAAAATCGGGCCGAATCTTTTGAAATCAAAAATAGTCGTGCTTCATGCAAGTACCAATTGAAATGCACGCGAAAAGTCATGAAAGGCTTTTATAAGTAGAACTAGAATTTTTATTAGCTGGCCTCCATATTCATATATGTATATGCATTTACAACATAAAACTCTAGAGAATAATTTTTTTTTTATGAAATCGTGGTATAGCATGCACATACATACATATACAGGGTGTCCCAGAAGTAACCTGCCAAAGTTGATGAGAAGGTAGGTGGGGGAAATGAAAAAATTTTCAGGTAAAAGTCACCGTTTTTGAAATTTTTTTGAATTTCAAAAAATCGGACCTTTTCATGTATTTTTACAGCGTGTGAATTTAAAAAAAATTTAAAATGAAAAAAAAAAATTTTAAAATTAAAAAAAAATAAATAAAAAAATTTTACATGCAGTTAAAGAAATTACGTGAAAATGCCCGATATTTTAATTAAAAAAAATTTCAATATTTCAAAAACGGTGACACTTTTACCTGAAAAATGTTTGCTCATCAGGGAGCTCACCCCCCTACCTATATTTGCCTTAAGTTTGGCAATTTACTTCTTTGACACCCTGTATACGTACATGCATACAAACAGTAAATGCATAAAATTTGCATGAATTTATATTTTCCTAAGTGCTACTTTTTGTTAGTTTCATTTATGTATAAATTAACGTTGCAAATTAAAGTTTTATCGCCGTTGTGTCGCCTTAATTACAGATGCTAATTGAAGTATACCCCTGAATGCTAGTGGCCTACGCTTATAAATCACTATTTACTGCTTTTAGGCGGCATAACCAATAGAAAATTCATATGTACTTACATACATACAACTTTCATCATTCACAAAAACTTATTCACATATTTATGTTTGAATGTAATTTTCCTATTCCCATGCGTATACGTATAGTTTCACGCCTGCCCACATGTTCCGCTTACTCTTGTTAATCGCCTGTTTGGCCGTGCCAGCTTACTGCAACTCAGCCGGTGCTCCGAAAGCCATCTGCAGAAATGGCTTAACTCCTGAACATGGCCTCGATGGGCAAAGCTCTCCCGTCCCTTACAGCTTCTCTGGCGACAGCAAGGCCAACAATGGTAAAGTTACTCTCACCTTAGGCGGCTCGCCGGGTTTCTTGGGATTCGCCATACAGGCGCGCGATGCCAGCGATAAGCCAGTGGGTAAATTTAAGGTGGTCGACAGCAGTACGTCACAAACACTTACTTGCAGCAGTCCCGATGTAAGTTGAAAAATGGCATAATGATTTGTTTAACTTTTCAATATATCTTTTTATATTTCTTTGCTTCAGGACACACTCACCCATAAGAAGATCCCGCGCGATAATCCCATCAAGAGTGTGGCTTTCGCCTGGGAGCCAGCCGGTTACAAAGGCAAAGTGAAATTTGTTGGCACCGTTGCCAAGGATGGCGGCACCTACTGGATTCGTAAGGTGCTGAAAGAGATCGAGGTTTAAGTTGAGTGTTGAGTATTACAGGAATGTTTGAATATAATCTTTTTCAAAATTAATTAATTTGTTATGAATCTAAATTCTAGAATGTGTTCGAAGAAGCTTAAACTGTTAAATAAAACTGAAAAGTATTTTTATGTGATAGAAGGATTTTTGGTATTATTATTGAAAGAAAGTTTTTTTGGCCGGATTAAAGTTTAAGTCGCTCCACTAACGTAAACTACATGGTGTTGGAAACGAGTTTTAGATTGTTGAGGGCAACATGGGTTGTAATTTCAATGCACTTGATTTTATTTGAAGTTGCCGAGTTTCGTTTTATCGAAGACAAATTAGATTAAGGCTGTTTTGATGCATGATGCAATAAAGAAAGGTGTTATACGTTCGCGCTCGTCTTGCCCTAATCGCCATCTTGAGCTCCCATAGAAAAATTCAATTTGCCTCTTTGAGAAACTACTTTTTTACTACAGTCATTTTCGTGAAAAGTACAAGTTTTTCACAAATTTTGAATTATTACTTTGATATGAAAATTATTAAATAATAAGGCACATTGCGATGCCCAGACGGTTTCCTCCATGCCTATCCATACATGTCCATAAACCAACCTGATTCTCTAGCGAATCCTAGCAGACCTTCCCGTGGAGTATTCCCTAAGCCATCTAAGCTCTCGAAGAAGGGATCCCCCAAAAATTGCAGGCGCTTTCTCCGGAGTGCTAGGCACTCACAAAGGAAGTGCTGGGCAGATTCTATCTCCTCTTCATCCCTGCAGCTTTCACAGAAATCGTTGTACGGGGTTCCGAACCTGGCGGCCATGTGGCCAATGGCCCAGTGTCCGGTTAGTATTCCTGTGAGAAGTCTAACGTTTGGCTTTGAGAGCCTTAGCAAACTCCGTGTTCTTCGTTCGTCGAGTCGTGGCCAGGGCGAGCGCGACACCGCGCAGGTGTGCAGGTTATTCTACCTACTGCTGGTGGATGTCCTGGTCACTCTCTCGACTTCTGAAGACAGAAATCGCAGAGGAGGTTTTACGATTTGGGTCGCTTCCCCCAGTCCTATCTCAGATCCCTTTCTAGCACACGCGTCCGCTATCTCGGGACCCAATAAAGGTTGATTATGTGTTGTTTTAGAGCTTGTAGAGATTTTCGGCATTCCTTAACGCATATCGAGTTAGTCGTTACCGACCCCAAGGCTTTGATGGCACCTTGACTGTCAACAACGACGGCAAGTTTGGACGGCCCTAGGTCGATCGTGCTCACCAGCTTTGCCGCCATGTCGATCGCATATATCTCAGCCTGGAAAACGCTGCAGTGATCTATGAGTCTATAGGACTGCCTCACAGATAACTCGAGAGAAGACGCCAGAACCTGTTCCAATGTCCATTTTGGAGCCGTCCGTTTTCGTTGAGAACAATATTGAAATTCCAGTCACTTCTGTCGGGAAAATGGATATCGAAATTTCGTTCGAAGTCGGTTTCTGTGACCTAATAATCACAGCTAGTGTACTCGCAGCCTGTTAGACTGATGTTTCAAATTTTTGTCAACGTACATAAATATATTGTCTCTGTTATCTGACTGTCTTCAAATAGACAAACCAAATAAGGCCTTATCGCATGAGGTCTTGTCGCACTGAGATCTTGTTGTATTGAGAACTTATCTACAGTGCTCACTGGTCCCAATTCGATGTTTTTTGGCAGAAATTAAACTAATGTAGCTAGGAAGTAAAGTCCTCTCTCGTCGTACGAAAACCACGCTCTATAAGTCACTCATCATTTCCGTGCTGGTATATGGCGCAGAAGCATGGACAATGACAACATCCGATGAGGCGGACATTGGAGTATTCGAGAGAAAGATTCTACGGAAGATTTACGGGCCCTTACGCGTTGGCGACGGCGAGTACCGCAGACAATTGAATGATGAGCTGTACGAGCTTTACAACGATATGGACATTGTACAGCGGCTCCGCTGGCTTGGTCATGTCGTTCGAATGGACACAAACGCTCCAGCCCTGAAAGTATTCGGCTCGAAGCCCGCTAGTGGTAGTAGAGGAAGAGGGAGACCTCCTCTGCGTTGGAAAGACCAGGTGGAGAAGGACTTGGCTTCACTTGGCATTTCCAATTGGC
>JAPVRG010275644.1:0-10251 GCA_029783565.1 Rhagoletis cerasi
TACTTTAATTCGCTGCACAATGTCCATGTCGTTGTAAAGCTCGTACAGCTCATCGTTCCATCGCCTGCGATACTCGCCGTTGCCAACTCGTAAAGGCCCGTAAATCTTCCGTAGAATCTTTCTCTCGAATACTCCAAGGGCCGCCTCATCGGATGTTGTCATTGTCCATGCTTCTGCGCCGTATACCAGCACGGGCATGATGAGTGACTTATAGAGCGTGGTTTTCGTTCGACGAGAGAGGACTTTACTTCTGAATTGCCTACTCAGTCCAAAGTAGCACTTGTTGGCAAGAGTGATTCTCCGTTGGATTTCAAGGCTGACATTATTATCGGTGTTAATGCTGGTTCCCAAATAAACGAAGTTCTCTACTGTTTCGAAATTATAATTGTCAACAGTGACGTGGGTGCCGAGCCGCGAATGCGCTGACTGATTGTTTGATGACAGGAGATACTTCGTCTTGTCCTCGTTTACCACCAGAGCCGTTCGCTTTGCTTCCTTATCCAACTTGGAAAAGGCAGAACATACCTCGCGTTTTTTGATACCGATGATATCGATGTCATCAGCATACGCCAGCAATTGCACGCTCTTATAGTAAATTGTTCCAGAGCGGTTAAGTTCTGCAGCTCTTATTATCTTCTCCAGCATCAGATTAAAGAAATCACACGACAGGGAATCGCCCTGTCTGAAACCTCGTTTGGTACCAAAAGGCTCGGAGAGGTCCTTCCCTTTTCAAACTAGTTCTCTAATAATCTGTGGAAAACATCTGGTATCCGGTAAACGCAGGCTCCGTCTTTTTGATCTGTGTTACTGAACAGAATAAACATCCATAAAGGCAGCTTCCCTTTGACTCAGTAATTCTTCAAGCAAACTTTAGCCGCTTTAAATGAAGTGGGGCTCACACATTCTGCTGAACGAAAGTAATTCGTAGTCCGAGAGGGGAGCGACAAGGCATTGCAAGCATTTTATAAAATCTAAAATTCAGTTCACCTGTGAAGAATACTATTGTAATTACAAAAATAATATTCAGTCAGATTTATCCTGTAAAAGGTGCCGTCAGTCGCCGATAGAAGGATGCGCTTCTGTAATACGGCGCGCTCAATAAATATTAAAAAGTGAATTTTTTACTTAAAAAAAAAAAATTTAAATAATTATTTCATTCAGAATCGCTACTATAATTATAAATTTCGTCAGACTCGTCGTTTCTTCTGTAAGCTCACTCGAAATTTATTCCAAAATTGTTATGTATGTTCATGAAGAAAGTAATATATATGTATATGCATAAAGAATACTGTGGAAAAATATTCCACGCCAATAGTAGTGCAAATTGCTAAGACGTTCGAATAGATGTGTTAGCTGACTGTGTGGCTAACAATAGGAACTACGAGGCGTATACGTTACATACACAAATACGTGTTCAGAAATTCTCTTTTATTAATTTTCAGATGCTGGGTCATCAGTCATACAGGAGAGAATAACGTCGACCCTGACAAATTTTATAATTATGGTAGATTTATAGATATTACGTACAAATATGTTTCTTCAAAAGTAAAAACTGAATTTCAGATTTTATAACATGCTTTCACGATGTAGAGATTTTGTATACCTTCAAGGCGTGACTGACGCGCTCGGTTGCAAGATTTTAATGACTGACTACTGTCCTACTACTTTTTAATCAATAAACTGCTCGGAATTGATTTTTCAGATTTTATAAAGTAGTTGCAAGTTATAGTGTTTTTATAAAAAATTAAAGCCCCCAGCACCAAACGCTAACGAATTAGACTGGCTGACGGCAGGATATTTATCTACACCACAAATGTAACACAATATCAAAAATTCATCTTTTACAAAATGCTTGCAATGCCTTGTCGCTCGCCTCCTCGACTATCAGTGTTATTCCGCAGGGATGGTTAGACTGCAACCAGAACATTGTGAATAGCCCCATGAAATATGTTTTTCGCCCAATCTTGCAGTGCGCTGCTTCCTCGCTAATCATAGGACGAATCTACATCCAGATAAGTCTTCAGATTTGGTCACTTTAATATTTAATACTACATTTTAAAGCTATCTGAAAACTATGTAGAATGATTAGTCCATATTTGAGCTTTTCACTAATCCCTCTGACCTTTGTTCTTGTGCAATATTAAAAGTACTAATATCGTCCAAGTCTCTGATCTCCGATAAAGAAGCAATTGGTGTACGCAATAAAAGACTTTCGTCGTAGTTACAGCGATGGGGAGGAGTTAAAGATAATCAATATCTACTAAGCAATTCTATCAGAGTCTACACCTGCGAGCTTGGAAATTAGCGCAGACTACTCCAGTCGATACTGCGTTGTTACGGCAGAACCCATTGCACCTCTTTCTAAAATGCGACGCGGTTACCAGAAGAAGACAAACACATTTAGAAAAGCTTTCGCCAAAGCCTACTCTCTGCCACCCACGAAACTGCATAGGCTTTATAGCTAGATGAAGTTTTGTGATGAGTTCTGAGGGTACAACAGACGAAAGAACGCAGGGCACCTCCTCTATTGAATCTATCAATCTTCCTTAAGGCAAAATATTAGGTGCATAGCATTTGAAGATTATAACTAAAATGAATGGCAATATAACATGTAGAATCAGAATATTACAAACTAGCCCAAGTTTAGTGTTATGCATTGAATTTTTTCACGGACACCTCAAAGCTGGATTGATAGGTTGGCGGAAGCTTCTTCTGCAAAGATTTTTTTTCCATCATCTATGGGGCAACAGGTTAATTGATGACTCGCTCGAAACTAATCGCATAGTGTTCGAACTCTCTTTTGCATATATTTAAGGAGTTCGCCTTTATACTTGCTAAGATATCAGAAAACAATGTTGGCGCAGGAAACTGTGGAGGTCAGTAGGTCGAAAATTGGCTAAGTGAGTATGAGAGGGTACCTCGTCATGTAAAGTTACAGGATTCTTCAAAAACAATAATTAAAATGGATACTTCCGTCAATAGAGCTTCTACATATATTGACGAGTGTCTCATAAGGTTGCTGTTCGAAATAAATAGTTCAAACAGTGAGGCTAAAGATAATTTTGAGTTGTTCCGTAAGCTACCGTCATAATAAATATGAGGTAGCGTCATCTCAGCATTTGTACTCAGCTACTCTGCTACTGCGAGTTTAAGTTGTAGGCCCTTCGTTGTCACCTCCTGAGTACACTTTATGAGCCTTCCAATATCGATATTAATACAATTACAATACTTCTCCAGCTTCCCACCATTATTCGTCATCGTTCATCAGCCCCTTTCCTTTCCCTTTCCATCGTTGAGTTTTTAGTAATTTATTAAATCTCTGTTAAATGTTTGGTAGTTGCAATCTCAGATAAATTTAAGTGAGTCGGAAATTTAAAATTAATTTGTATTTCCGGCATTTATATACATGCATTTATGAATACAAAGAGAATGACGCCTAAACATTTGTATATACTTACGTATTTACATTTATGTATGTGCGTACCTATGTATATATGCAGCATCCTGCATATATATGAACATATTCATGTATGAAACTTTTGGGTACCCTCGCACTACATCGCTAGTAGACCTAAATAAATTCAAGGCTGCACTGCATTAACGAACATCTACATCACATTTTTGTGCGCCTAAAAGCTGACCTTCAATGAAACATACATATGTATATAAATATCATCTGGAGCAGACATCACTTTCACGTGGCAGCTACTTACAATAAATAATAATGTAGGTACAGCTGCGAGATTGAAAAAAACGAAAGGAAGGAAAAAGAAACTCACTCGTAACAAAGACAAAAGAGAAGAGAAAATGGTTAAGTATAAAAATGAGAAAAATGCTCGATAATAATAGAGTTAGCGAAACTGATAACTTTTGGGCAATTGGCCGTAAAGACCAAGACAATGCTACAGTTTAGTTGACGAGGAAAACGGAAAGGGAAATTATATTAATAAACAATGAAACGAAAATATCAACGGAGCTTCGATTATACTGATATGAGGCTAATGGAAAAGAAATAAATATTTATGCGGGTTGTTGATCAGAATAATTACATAGAAAGATGGAATCAATTGATGGCAGAAAGAATAAGAAATTGATGACTGTGGTAAAAATATGTAATTTCATAGATAAAAGCCACAGATTCCAATCAGTAGAGGGAAATAGTGGAAAAGTCCGGAGGAATATTATAAGTGACTAGTTTGAATATTATAAGGGACTAGTTTGCCCTCACCCGCTGAGTGTATACAATTTCTGCATGTTATTTTAGGTGTAATGTTTTTTAATAAAACACAATATTCTTAAACGCAGAGAATAACAGATAAGATTTTCACATTCTTATTTTTTTAACCACTTCAAAATATTGTAAAAACAAAAATCTTCTTAACTCTATTTCATCTGACACCCTTATTGTGATACAAATTTCAATTAACTTATTCCTGTAGTTGAAATTGAATTCGGCCTTTCAAACAGGTGGCAACCCTCATTCAAGTAGTTTAAAAACTAAGCCTTTTCAAAACATTTTTGATTGATACCCATGTTGTAATAATTCATTTAACTTTTTAAAGAATTTGAATTTAGCTTTTTAACAGGCGACAGCGCTTTTCAAACAACTCAAAAATATTCTAAATGCTCAAGCTAAAGATTTCTATACACTCTTTCGTTTAACATTTTTAACATTTCCTATAACTTGAGCATAATATTAATATTTCATATAACTTGTGCATAACTTAATTAAATTGGACTTTTCATACACATGGAAACCTTTTTCAAAATATTTTCAAACTAAAGCCTACTCAAACTTCTTTCATCTGACACCCATATTCTGATCACACATTTCCATTACTTAATTTTCAAACAAGTGGCGAATTTGATTTTTCAAGCAAGTGGCAACTCTCCTCCTACTTGGTGTTGAGAAATAACATCTTTTCAAAACCATTTCATTTGATACCCATTTTGTAATAATCCATTTAGCTTATTAACTAATTTAAATTTAACTTTTAAAACAGTTGGCAACTCTCTTAAAAATATTTTCAAGCTATTATCTTCTTTAACCTCTTTCCTCTTACCCTCATATTGTTATAACTATTTCAGGCAACCCTCTCACATGTTCTTTGGAAATGAAGCCTTTTTAAAAAACTTTTGGATTGATATCCATATTGCAGTAATTCATTTGGCTTAAGTGACTCAAATATGAGCCAAATCGGCAAGTAAATGCAAATTTTAGGAATATCCCGACCCCAGCGCCACCTACCGAGTAAATTATTGGTCAGAATGATTCTTTTCATAGTGCTTCAATACTTATATTCCAAACATGAACTAAATCGTTAAAGCCGTTTAGTGGTTCAGTAACATACAATGCACAGAAAACTCTATGAAATCCTAAAATCGTGACGTCCAGCTTTCCTCCTTTTTTGGCAATAACAACAAAAAGTTTTGAAAAGAAGTTCCAAGAAATTACTTTTAACGGAATCGAAATCGGACATCATGGTCATACGAAAGAAAATTTCATAATCTATCTAGTGAAATGTAAAGACAAACGCACAAACATCAGATGGGTCGTGGAAAAAGCGACAAACGAATAATATTTGATTTGTAGGCGCAAAAGCCAACGAACGTGTAGACAGATAGACAAACAAATGAAATACACGTAGACATTTACAAATAAACAAACTAAATGACAAACAAACAAACAAAAAACAGTGCTGTAAACGAAACAGGCGACAGACCACGCAAAAAGTCAGCAAACATTGCCGCACAACACGCTGGCTGACTGACTGCCTGACTGAGCACACAAACAACAAATCAAACGCTGTTTGTTGCTACAAGGATATGCGTGTGTACTGTAAAGTAGTAGAAAGGCCGAGGATAATGTTAAAATCGTCAACGCGAGTAAAATTTGGAGACTTGCGTGGTTCAAGTGAAAAATGCTAAGCTAATATTATTAGAAGTGAGAGATCACAGGTTAGTGGAGAATTTGAGCGCGTGAGAGTGTCAAAATACGAGCACTAAACGCCAGCTATGAACAGTTAAAAGCTCAAATATTTGCCATTTCTTTACTTTCCACAAACGCCAAACATTTATTATGTGCGCATTTTTTGGGCAGCAGCCATCAAGGATGGCAGTGAATTTGGTCGGCCGACATGTGAAAATGTGCGCATTGCTTACATACAGGCGGCAAGGCGCCGCAGCTGGAGTTTTTTTTTTTTTTGATCTTTTATGAAATACGTATTTATATTTTTATTTAAGAAGAAACAGATTTTTTTTTCGGGAACTACCGATTTATATTTATAGAAATACAAATTTTTAAAATCTTATCATATAAATATATGAGAAAAATTTTCCGACAAAAACTCTGCACCAGATCCTTTTATCTTTCATTCTCAAAACTCTAGAAAGACTTCGAGACCCACACATTAGGTTCAAACTGAGCTTTTCTACTTTTTTACACCCCAATCAATTTGTTTATGTAGAAGGGCAATCAATAGATTCGGCTCTACAGTATCTGGGTAGTAAGATCTAACACCCCTATGCTGGAATCCATCTTACGTTTAATTTTGTTACGAATCGTTGAATCGGTATGCTCATATCCGCGTTACCGTATCGTACTTTTGAAATTCGTAGGCCGCTTTCGAAATTCGTAATGCCGATATGCCTGAATCTGACGTAGCCCAACCTGAAAACTCAAGACACCAATATTGTAACTTGAGTTCTTACCAGATTACAGCAGCCAGTCTGGGCACACCTTGGAACGACTAATGCAAAAGCTGCATGGACGAGCACGTAGAGAAAACCATCCAACAACTTCTCTGCCATGAGATGTTACGCGCTTATGCACTGCCTTGCTAAGCACCAAGTGTTTTACATAGGAAAGGGGATAACTGTAAACCTCATGCGGTATCACAAAAGACTCTGAGTTTCAGTTAGTCCCACATGTATGCGCTCTACAATTTGCTCCTCTTCACATTTTTGTTCATGCGACTGCATTCAGGAAAGACTTGCTCTCGACAAACCACGGAAAATTTTTAGTAAAAATCTTAGATGGCGAGGACTGAACAGACGATCCAGGGATGAAAGACAAAGCGGGTGCTGGTATTTTTGGAGTTGGCGCCAAATTCGCAATTCTAAAAGGCAGATGGGTTACGATGTTCTAAATTGAAATATTACACTAGTCGACAACTTTTGAGGTAATCGCGTTAACCTAAGAAAAAAAATGTTTTCTAAGCTAATTTTGGATCGCTGAACCCGAAAACAATACCCATTCTTTTTTTTCAAAGAAGCGTTTTCGAGATTTTTTCTAAAAGCGTGTTTTTTTGTACCCTTCGCAATTCTTTGTCAATATCTTTTGAAAAAATTATCTAATCGACGCAAGCAACCTACCGTTCGAGAGGTTTTGATACGTCCTTTACAAAAATATATAACTTGTGCAGATTTAAATAAAATTTATTACTCTTACTAGCGACCAAAATCTAAAACAGTGGAATTTTCAATCATTTTGTAAAATTACACATTAATTTTATATACAAAAAATTTTTTTTTTCAAATTTGAATAAAAAATAAATCATTGCAGTAAATTTTGAGTATAAGATCATCCAAATCAGATAAGAAATGTAGATGTACTGGGGCACTGAGTAAAAATTCTAACTTTATATTTTTCACACAATCACACTTTTGTTCGAAAATGAGCTTTTCCCCTTGATTTTTGTCATTTGTGTTGGGTAGAGTCTTCTCGAATTTGCATCCAGCAGTAAGAAAAAAATAAAAAAAATAAAAACTAAATTAAAAAAATTTAAAAAATCAATTTCCGACGAAAAGTGTGATTGTGTGAAAAATACGAAGTTAGAATTTTTATTCAGTGCTCCATAAAATCTACATTTCTTATCCGATTTGAATGATCTTGGACTCAAAATTTACTGCAATGCTTTATCTTTTACACAAATTTGAAAAAAAATGTAAACAAAATGTTTGTAATCACAAAAATAAGCATCTAAAAATGTGAAACTTTCAAAAATTATTGAAAATTCCCCTTTTTTCGATTTTGGTGGCTAGTAACATTAATAATTTTTATTTAAATCTGCACAAGTTATATACTTTTGCACATCAATGCCTTTTGAACAGTAGGTTGCTTGCGTCGATTAGATGATCTTTTCAAAAGATATTGACAAATAACTGCGAAAGGTACCAAAAACACGTTTTTCGAAAAAATCTCGAAAACGCTTCTTTAAAAAAAAGGGTTTTGTTTTCATACTCAGCGACCCAAATTGGGCCAAGAAAATACTTTTTTACAAAGGTTAATTTTTTGTGTAAACTAGTGTTAGCGGTCTTAACCTGAGCCAAACTAAACTTAAAAAAAAAAATAATTAAAAGGCGCATTTTTAAATACACAGATATGTATATGTATTTCATATAGTCTAGATGCCATTCAAGCCCACTATGATAGAATGGACAAATCCAAGCTTGTTAAAGACTACTTTGATACGCCTCAACTTTTGGCAGGGAGAAAGACGGTACCACCGCTTGATACCAGACCACCGGCGCACAGTCTTCTATTTTGGGGAATTGACAAAATCAAATATCTCGCGATCCAAACCAAATAAAGACAGAAACTAAACGGCATTGTAAAAGCCAAATATTGGTGAATAGGGAAAAATTGATTAGATTCTTCAGAAAAAGTTTCTCGACCTTGAAATCCAAGGTCAAAGCTCAACTAAAAAGAATATATGTATATATAAAAGCAAATATCTAGCGATCGAAAATTAATAGAGACCTAGATGAAATAGTATTTTCAACTTAAAATTTTGCTGAAAAAAGGCAATTGTCCCACTGTGAATTCCGAGGTCAAAGGTCAGCTAAAAAACAGCTTAGAAAATGTTTCATATTGCACAATTGAAGACATTGCTGATTAACGTTATGCCGATGGTGACTAGCCCTGTAGTTCTGCTGGAGTTTAGCTGCATGCATTACCGATTGTTAGGCAATTCGCTAGCGACAGGTAATGCGGCGCGTACCGAGTTCGTTAGCAATGGAATTGGTTTCGCAAAATTTGTGACTATTTAATATCTATTAAAAAAAATTTTTTTTGGAAATTTTGTTAAAAATTATGCAAAATGGTCGATAAATCAATGAACAGCTCCTAAACTACTGATCCTGTTGGAAAATGTCGTTAACATTCAGATCTAAATTTTTCAGATCTAAATTTTGGCTATATTTAAACTTTTTTATATTTTGATCCCATATTCAAACTCAGCGGAAAATTATACATAATAAATGTCACACGTCGGATTTCTTGTAATGGAAACATTGTAACTCAAATAACGGAATTTTTTTAAATCTGTTAAAAATGGAGATTCCAATAATTTAGCAACAAATATGGAAACATTGTAACTCAAATAACGAAATTTTTTAAATCTGTTAAAAATGGAGATTCCAATAATTTAGCGACAAATTTTAAGATGTTTGGATAAAAACCAACTCAAATAAATTTAATATATTTTTCAGTCTTTTATGTATTTTTGTTTTTCTTTTTACGAATATAAACAATATAAATGGTATATTATATATAAAAAATTAAATTTGTATTTTTTGTATTGCTAAACATTTTAAATGAATAATGTTTTTTAATTTAAAATTTTTGTAAATAATCCCAAATTAAAATTTTTTAATATTTACAGACATATACATATATATAAACTTTTAAAATTTTTTCGAATCAAAATTTTGCTTTTTACTTTCATTTAAGTAATAAAATTTGTTCAATCGTGTTTTTTAAGTCAATTAATTTTTTAAATAATTTCAACTAGAAAATGATTTATAAAGTTAGTTTTATTAATTAAGATTTTATTTTATCATTGGTTGAAAAAAAAAATTATGTATGTAAATATTTAAATACTTGGTTGGAATATTTTTCAAAATTTTTGGAAATATTACTTTTACTATTTTCGACCATGTTTCACTGTTTTAAACAAAAATTTTAATTTAAAGTTTAAATCTGTTTGTAAAGCTTTTATATGTGGCCGCTGTGGTGTAGTGGTAAGCAGTGCGCGCTTCCACTCCGCAGACCTGGGTTCAAGCCCTGGTCAACGTCGCAAAAAAGTTTAGAAAAAAGGTTTTTTCTTAACAGCGGTCACCCCTCGGCAGGCAATGGCAAACCTCCGAGGGTACTTCTGCCATGAAAAAGCTTCTCACAAAAATACAATCGCCGTTCGGAGTCGGCATAAAACTGTAGGTCCCTCCCCTTTGTGTGACAACATCAAGGCG
>JAPVRG010275681.1:0-11538 GCA_029783565.1 Rhagoletis cerasi
GTTATTTTTTAGCGAAGTCACGCGATTGGTGCAATTTTACAGACTTGTACATGGTGCTTGGAAATTTGTTTACTCAGTTGAACTCATGAAATTTCTAGACAACGCCACTCTGTGACTGCCCAAATGTACAAATCTGTACAAATGCACCAATCGTGTGACACGGCCTTTAAAGTTGATTAACTGAGTTGATAATAATTCTGAAGTCAATAATCGATTCTAAACGCGGCTTTTCCATCCTTACAATCCACGTGACAAATCACAAGATGTAAACTACAAGCGAGATGGAATGGGGGCTTATCTCAACAAATCTCCCTTCTCCTCCCACCAAACCTTTGAACATCTTCGTTACCATTTGAGCATCCCTGTAAGTGATAGGTTCTCCACTTCCCATCTGTTGTAACTATCATCATTTTTATAATAGCAGGCATTACCTCGCTTCCAGAAGTGTATAATATTAATCGGCAGAGCCAAGGTTAGCGGTGCATCCATATGATAGAAAAAACGTTTTTTTAATAGTGCTGCCACTCCATTTCCAGACCCCGTTTATTCAACACAACATCCTGCAAAGAAATTCCATCAATTAATCGTAATTGGTATTGTCAAAACACTCCCTATATTCGAAGTTTGCGGCTTTTTTTAGCTTAAAAAACTCGCATGATCCTAACCGTTCTACCCGAACTGTCCAAGAGTGATCTGCGTTTAGTCTACTCCACCTCACTGCTTTCTCGGTTAGATCGCCTCGAGTGTTAGTGCATTTATCCACCATGCAGTTTCCTACAATATCACTGTGACGTGATACCCCTATAAATCTAAATGGGAAACGATAACTGCTTCTCCCTGCCACCTCCTTTATCGATTCCACAAAGTTGAGTAATCAGTCAATTGATTGCTAAATGACAACTACCTCTGTCTTAGAAACACGAACGTTTTGTGCAATATCTAAATCTAAGGCTGTTGAAAGTTTCTGAGAGATAACCACCCCATTGACCCTTTCGTCAAGCTTCGAACCGTCCGTTAAAAGTTCATGGGTCCTTCCAACTGCTGCTTCGAACTCACACATGTTTTGAGGGGACTTACGTAGAGAAAGTGCTGCTTTAAGTTGGTCTAGCTACGCTATATTACCAGGGATGAAGTCAAAGCTTCCAATAATACTAGAGTGTTCAAAGCCTGAGTCACATAAGTACGCAGTACGCTCAAGCATGGCGTTCTTCAACGAGAAGTAAATGCTCCTCCAATATTTTCGAAGCCCTGTTAGGACATTTGTGACGACTTACTAAGGAAGTGTCATCTGCGAAAGTGGATGTTAGTTTTTTCTCGCTCGAAGGGATATCTGACGTTTAGATTATATGTAACCCAAGCCCAAGCACACCAACTTCAGGAACACCAGCCCTTATTAGCATGCCTTCAGAAATGAAGTTAGATACTTCTAAAGCGTAATGTAGAGATATATGACTCGAATATTTTGTGGAATCTGGACAGTATTGATTTTTTAATTTTTTACAGAAGCACTTCGTGCCATACTTTGTAAAATGCTTGAGATACGTCGAGAAAAATTGCAGATCAGTACTCTCTTAGCTCAAATGCCTTTCTGATTTCATTACTGATTCGATTTTCTCGAAAACCAAGTTGGTGTGCTGGTATAATATGTTCATTAAGAAAAGGAGATATATTTGATAGAAGCACTTTTTCGAATAGTTTGGAGATACAGAGCAGTAAGCTGATTGGTCTGTATGAAGATGGCTGTGTATTGTCTTTTCCATGATTTGGGAAAGTAAATTAATTTGAAAATTGCATTAAAAAGCTTATAGAGAAGAGCTAATGCAACTTTTGGTAGCTCTATTAGCATTTTCGGTGTTATATGATCATCACCTGGCGATTTCTTGGGATTAAGCTGTTTTACAATAGTTTTTACTTCTAGAGTGTTTATCTTTATAGGTGAATGTGTCTCATTTACATTACTGATTAAACAAGCCAGCATGTAATCATTCGTAGGACCGTTTGGCTGAAACACATTTTTTAAGTAGTTTGAGAAGCAGGTGGCCTTCTCCTTATCGCTACGAGTCCAATCTCCATTTTGTTCCCTAATTGGCGTACTCATGTCTTATTTCAAGGTTGAACCACCAATTGCAAAAAAAAATACAGAAGAAATACAAACGAAAGAATGTATGTATGTATGTAAATGTATGCAAACACCAAGCAACTTTTCCAAGAAATACTTACATCATTGTATCTGAGTGATGTCATTACACAAAACTCATTTGTTATTGTTACGAGTACATTGGCGTTGCGAAAGTGGTGACGCAATGTGGTGGTATAAAACAAAAACACACTTAAATACTCACCGCAAAACATAAGCTTATCAACAGACCCACGCACACCTACAACCTCAGTCGTTTACATAACTGATTCGAATATTTACAACTGACAATAGCTCGGCGAGCGCAGCAAACAACAAAAACAACAACAATAATAACAAGTCAGCCAGACACTATGAACGACCTGCATTGTGGACAGCGAAATGCAGTTGTTGCAGCTGCTATTTTGTGGGAGTTGTTGTATGTCAATTTGTATGTAAATATATGTATATGTAAGTATGTCACATAGACGTTTTTCGCACGCCCACGCGGTTAACAAGTGCGATGCAAATTATATTAATTGGCTGCATGCTGCTTAAGCACTCTAGAAAGCCTTGGCCAAACAAGTTAGAGGGCAGATGGCAGACGGCAGAATATGAGTGATAAAAGAATGAATGTATCTTAAACAAATACATTTGCCCTAATTGGTATAATAAGACAGTAGCAGCCGACCGCGGGTTGCCAGTTGGTGCATTGGTTGGCTGAAAGATCGCTCAGTCACCGCGCGGGCAGTTCGCAGAACTTAGATATTTACATTTAAGAATCTATGAGTATATTTCGCATCGCTGCACTGATTGGCTTTTATCGCTTGCTTCCTTTTATATAGACTTCATATTTTCTGTTGTAGAATAATCTCGGCGCTCTTTAAATATCTGGTTGACGCATCGTTGCGCTTGCTGTCACCATGCGATGGTGTAATTGGTATGGTAGGTAGGTATCGAGTGATATACTATTAAATGTAAGCACATACCCTACAAAAAATTGCGCGACTAATCTCTAAAGAGAGTATACCGGGTACGATGGGGTGCTAATTAGTCGCAACTAGTCTCTTATGCGTATTATTGGGCATCAATTAGTAACAACTCATCCCTTACGGGCATAATTGGCGATCAATTGGTCCACGACTCATGTCTAACGGGTACAGCGATTTAATGATTTAGAGATATTGAGCCCTAACCGCCAAAATAACGTAAGCGACATTTTTTTCAAAATTTTCTTTTTGATGCAGAAATGCATCTTAATAAACTAGGAACATTTCTGCATCAAAAAGAAAATTTTGAAAAAAATCGCTTGCGATTGCTATGGCAGTCATCTCGGATTAGTCGCATTTTCTGCCCTTCAAACACAAATTTTGTTACCAAAAAATTTATTTAAAGGGCGGATAAGTTTTAAAATAACTAGGAAAATGGCCCTAAGAGAAGCAAATACAATGTCTGATACGTTGTTTTTCATATCATGCATTTAAAACTTTATAATAAACTACTGGAGGAATCCCAAATTGCTTAGCAATGTCTTTTTTCTAATTGCTTCCGGTTCACCTGCCTTTATGAATTTTCCACGGAAATTATTATCAGTTGAGCCATTTCTTAACTGATTCGCGGCATGTAAAAGTAAAGCAATAGATGCTGTCCAAAATGTGAGCGATATTACATTTTCTGAAGTAGTTGGCAGTTATGATTTTCTTCTTCAAAATTTGGAGGTTCCACAATAAAAGCTTCTGCTTTCAAGTTAAGGTTCAATTGTTCGTTTAAAAAAAAAATCGCCATATGGAAATTTGCTGTAAGGAGAACAAAATACAATAAAAGTTTCAGCTTTCAAATTAAGGTGCAATTGTTCGTTATAAAAAAAATTCGTCATATGGAAATTCGTTGTAAGGAGAACAAAATACACGTACAATAAAAGCTGCAGTTTTCAAGTTAAAGTTCAATTGTTCGTTATAAAAAAAATTCGCCACATGGAAATTCGCTGTAAGTAGAACAAAATAAAATAAAAGCTTCAGCTTTCAAGTTAAGGTTCAGTTGTTCGTTATAAAAAAAAATCGCCATGTGGAAATTCGCTGTAAAGGAACAAATTACAATAAAACCTTCAGCTTTCAAGTTAAGGTTCAATTGTTCGTTAAAAAAAAAATTCGTCATATGGAAATTCGCTGTAAGTAGAACAAAATAAAATAAAATCTTCAGCTTTCAAGTTAAGATGCAATTGTTCGTTATAAAAAAAATCGCCATATGGAAATTCGTTGTAAGGAAAACAAAATACAATAAAAGCTTCAGTTTTCAAGTTAAGGTGCGATTGTTCGTTAAAAAAAAAATTCGTCATATGGAAATTCGCTTTAAGTAGAACAAAAATAAAAGCTTCAGCTTTCAAGTCAAGGTTCGTTTGCTCGTTATAAAAAAAATTCGCCATATGGAAATTCGCTGTAAGGAGAACAACATACAATAAAAGCTTCAGCTTTCAAGTTAAGGTGCAATTGTTCGTTATATAAAAAAATCGCCATATGGAAATTCGCTGTAAGGAGAACAAAATACAACAAAAGCAGAATGAACAAGTAAAGAAGTATAAGTTCGGGCGAAACCGAACTTTATATACCCGGCGCATGTATTAAATATCGTTTTTTTCACTGCGTAATAAGTGAGGATGTTTCTCCTGATTTCAAACAGTTAAATTACACTTAATGAAATAATTGGACCAAGTTTTTCCGAAATCGATAAAGGTTTTACCGATATACATACATACATTTGTGTAGTCATTAACATGAGGTACAACGTTCATCATCGGCCTTTTCCAAGTTGGATAAGAAGGCAAAGCGAATGGGTCTGGTGATAAGCGAGGACAAGACAGTATTTCCTGTCATCAAACAATCTGTCAGCGCATCGCGCCTCGGCACTGTTGACAGTTATAATTTCGAAACAGTAGATGACTTCGTTTAGTTGGGAACCAGCATTAACACCGATAATAATGACAGCCTTGCAATCCAATGGAGAATCACTGAAAGTATTCAGCTCGAAACCCGCTGGTGGTAGCAGAGGAAGAGGGCTGCCTCCTCTGCGATGGAAATAATAAATGGAGAGGGACTTGGCTTCATTTGGCATTTCCAATTGGCGTCAGTTGGCACAGAAGAGAAACGACTAGCGTGCTTTGCTGGGCTCGGCCAAAATGGCCTAGGTGGTAACAGCGTCAAACAAAAAGAAGAAGAAGATGGGAAGCGGGCGTAATTTTAATCCGATTTTGAAAATTTTTAACATGTTGCTTTCTTTTGGCAAAAATTAATATATACCGAGTAATAGATATGTATCAAGAGTAGGCGTGGCCACGCCCATTTTCCAAAAATTTCGAATCATCTCATTTAATTATACATTATTGCAAATGTCGATTTTGAGTGAATTAGCTTAAGTAGTTACTGATTTATCGCAGTTTTCGTTTTTCTGCAAGATAGCGTGGAGGTGGGCGCGGTTATTGTCCGAATCCAAAAATTTGCAACCACCTTAATGTTATTTTTTGCTAAGAGGTTATGCAAACATCATTTTCTAGTGAATTAGCTATAGTAATCACTAAAATATCAAAATTTTTGTGCATCTAAAAATTACCGTTACATGGAAAGTATGCGTTATTATAGTCCGATTTTGGCTATTTTCCATACCAACCGTCCTTATCCGAAAAGAAATACGCGTACCAAGTTGCGCTGAGATATCTCGCGGGCGGACGGACAGACAGACATGGCTTAATCGATTTATCTTTTCGTTCTGAGCATTTTGGAACATATATGTCGATTCCTTTAGGCTGTTAAGAGCAACCTTGTGCACAAGTGCGCTCGGGTATAAAAGCAAAACAGGTGTCCCAGAGCATCCTTTATTTGCTCAGGCCTGTTCCTTTAGGGTACGACCCACACTGCCAATTGGTACCGAAAGAATGGTTGCATCACGGGGCGATGATCAACGCACTAATTTGATCCGTTGTGCTCTTGAGCGCCGTGGGGTTATTTATACATTAGACCGTATCGAAAAAAAAAAGTTCACTGTACACCCCCTCATATGAAGTGATTTTGAAAAGCATTTGAAAAAATTATATAAAAAAAATTTTAAACCACCCTAGTGGTCGCCCAATTTCATTTTTCTTCGTATCTTCGGCATTTATAGTCGGATTTTAAAGTGTGATACACCAATGTTTTTGTCTCCATAAGGGGGGGTTCCTATGGAAGTTCATTGACCTCAGGTGCTCCATCAAAAAAAAAAAAAACAAAAAAAAAACAAAAAAAAAAGAAAAACAAAAAAGTTGGTATTTTCGTATGGTTTTCCTACTTAACTAATCGAAATACTTTTTTCGCAAAAGATTAATTATTTTTGACGGTTTTTAATTTACTGTCATTAGGGCGGTACGTTAGGGTGGTAGCAACTGAGATCTGTTGGTAATGGATCACATGAGGTCAATGAACATCAGTAGGAAAACCCCCCTCGAGACAAAAACATTGGTGTATCACACTTTAGAATCCGACTATAAATGCCAAAGATATGAAGAAAAATGTAATTGGGCGGACTACTACGGTTGTCCAAAAAAACAATTTTTATTATTTTTCTAAGTGGTTTTTAAAAACGCTTCATATGAGGGAGTGTACGCCGAGTTTTTTTTATTTCGCCTGTAAGGCGAGACGCTCTAATATACATACATACTTTGTATACATACAGTCAATAAAAATAATGAAACTCGCTAAGCTGTGCTATCCTCATTCCCAACCATTCAGACATTAAAGCCAAGCCCATTTCTGGTCTTCTATAAACCAACTATGATGTATCACGATTCAGATGTATGTATTTATTTTGGGCATCATTTGAAATCGCTCCCATTCTCCAGACAGCCCACAATTGATCTGACCACTACCGCATCGCTTCATCAATGGAATCTTCCTATTATCGCGTCATTCCCTCGCTCGCTTCGTTTGTGGTAAACACGTGCTTCGCATTACACTTCATGCTAAGATTTATTAAGTATCAACGTAATAGCATTTAGAGACTGTTGAATGGTTTAATTTATGCGCGGTAGCTGTGGTGTGAGTAAAGCAGAACGTAAAGTGTAGTATTCAATGACTCAGGGTATAGATTTATCAATGATTTAAGAACCTTATAAATCTACTCTATGAATGAAAAGGACAACAATTTAGATTTATGTGCTTCTTTAAGTGTTTTATTATGGGCGATTGGAAATCAGTTTCGGCATGATATTCAGAAATTATTTTTCATTGTTTACAAAGTTAATATCATTAAATTTCTTGAATCCATAGTGTGTAGCGATAAAAGTCTCGCTACTTCCCTGAGAAGTGCAAATAATTTACGAGGATGGATCAATAAGCCCGCTCTTTTTATACTTTTCATGAACAGGAAATGGTATTATAATTTCGGTCCGATGTTTGTAAGTACCAGAATAAGAAGAGATAGACCCATCAAAATGTATACTTATATGATCAGAAAGTCGAGCTGAAACGATTTAGCCATGTCCGTCTGTTTGTATACAATCTATTCCCTAAGCTTTTGGGATATCCGAATGAAATTTGGAGAGTGAGTGTATTTTTAAAATGTATTAATCATTTGTCGGAACCGGTAAAATTGGACCACTATAACATATAGCTCCCATACAACTGATTGTTCAGATATGAGACTTTTCGTTATAACTCCTTTATTTATGCAGCTAGGAACTTGAAATTAGGCCAGTGACCTGATAGCTGCTTGGCTCTCTGAGTAGATGGTTACTGAATGCAGGTTAAGAGAGGAGTTAGTATGCCAAGGTGCAGCCTCTTTAATAGCTTTGAGCTCTGCTTGGAACTCGTTGCAGTGGCTTAGTGGCCTAAAGATTTAGTGAGAGATCTTTGAGTTTTGAGCCATGCGCGTATATGGCTGTAAAGCAGGGACCATAACGGTTATGATCAGGTCTGGGCGCAGTAAGCAGCGAATACATTCAAAACACTGCACAAATATGTGTGCGCGTGACACCGCGAGAAACGAATTGTATGGTTTGATTCAAATTAAAGTCAAATTCATAGTGCGTAATATTTATTTATACTGTGGAAATGATTTGCGGATTGTTGATTGCATTTTAGAGTACCGCTAATTTCTTCATGACCCACTGATCGGATGTAAACCAAATTAGTATTCCTTTAAAATATTATAAAATTATAGAAATCCGTTAACGAGGTCCAAACTTACATAAAAAACGAAAAAAAAATATTCCGACGAATTGATGACCTCCTCCTTTTTGAAGTCGGTTAATAAAAAAATTATGATGATTCAAAACGAAAAAAAACAAGAAAAAGCAAAACAAAATGTCGGCGGCAATTATTCGAACATTTTTAATATTCTTAAAAATAATACTTAAATAAAATAGTTCAAGGCGAATTAATATAAGGTGATAGCAGGAGTACAAAAACAAAAATTTACACGTATTTTGTTTTTGCTTTTGCGGCGTAAACTGTCAAAATCTGTAAGAGTGTGTGTGAAAATGCAAACAAAATTTTTCAATTTGACATTAGAAGCCGTGCGGCGAAACACATACACAAAATCAGCTGATCTAGTAACACCACCTTATATAAATTCGCCTTGAAATAGTTCTTTGTTTGAATTCATCATGCAATCTAACTTAGACACGGGTCATAGTACCGATGACATCGTCTAAATTGATGTCATATTTGAAGCATTTAATAAGAAGTAAGTCTGTTAAATGTCTATCTGTTAATGAGCTGCGGTGTTTACTTTTGATCAGTTTCAAAAACGAAAAGTTGCTTTCACAGGTATATATGGTTGCAAACATTGCACATAGCTGAAAAATTAGTTTTTTAACATTTGGATATAAGGATGAGCTGACGTTTTTCCAAAAATCAATGCCTTACGTAATGGGAAGTGATAAGTTGGCGCGCATATTCTTCAACTCTTCTTGTATTTTCTTGGTTCTCCAAACAGCATCTCAAAGGGTTTTCATATACATCAATGCTGCTTCTGATCTGATGGATATCCAAAAACCTGGCATTGTAATCGTCAATCAAAACAACTAATATTTCATCGAATTGACTAATATGTATCTATAGCGCCTTCAAATTCTTCATTAATGATAAGCAATTTTCGTCCAAACTCGTCTATTGCACGCACAAGATCAACAATAAATTTATTGTTGCCTTGTAAGGAGGTATTAAGTTGATTGATATATTTTGTGATATCGGAAAGAAACGTTAAAGTAATGAGAAAATTAGAGCTGTTCAAGGAATTTACAATATTTTTTGCATCGAATGAATTTTCTTTTTCCAAAAAAGTTTTGATTTCAGACCGTAAGTTAAAAAGTCTCTCGAGACTCTTTCCGCAACTTAACCCCCGTATTTCTGTGTACAGCAGCACGTCTCCATATTCGCTCTCAATTTCTGTCAAAAATTCTTTAAGTTTCCTATGTGTGAGGGAATTATGCTTTCCTCTGAGTTTTTTAATAATTTGTATAACGACTTTCATAGCATCAACTTTTTCAAATTTTTTGCAAAAAGGGCCTGCTGGTGTATTAAGCAATGGATTGTGGGTACATTTATATTATATTTCTTTAATTGACCAACAAGTCCCTTTAAATTACCAGTGATTACTGGAGCGCCGTCCGTGCACATAGATGAGAGTTTTTCTTTATTTGCAAATGAAAAAAGAACTCTATCGAGATGTTCGTAAATGTTTTTGCCATTTACATGTCCATGAAATGACTCCAAAGCAAACAGTGCTTCAAAGACATTTAAATTTTCGTCCACAGTCCTAACACATATCGTTAACTTTCATCTAAACAAATTGAAAAAGCTTTACTTTCAAGAATAATTGCTTTTATTTTTGACTGAATGAATGCGCCTAAAATTTCCATGCGAAGTGTTAATGTTCTGCGAGACAAACTTAAACCATTAATTATTTCTTTCAATTTTAACCACTCATCTCCAAAGCATTCCAAAATAGAGGTGGTTAAGTCTTTAAAAAACAACCCGTCGGGCATGGTCGGCATTGTTTAGCCAAAGCCATGGCTACTATGAACGAAGCTTTGTTCTTTTTTTCCTCCATGTCTACCATAAAATTTGTAATTTGCGTTTCCTTGTATAGAGAAACTACAGGCAACGCTAAACTAGACATCGGAATTTCATTTTGCCAATCTGTTTTTATGAATTCTAAAAATTTTGTCTTCAAATCTTTACAAGATTATCCCTTTCATTCCCTTTATATTTTTCATAATCTATATGAAAAACTGTGTAATGGAGTTCAAAATTATTTTTCCTTATTGTACTTATTCTACGCAAGCACAACATACATTGTGGTTCATACATGGCATTCATTGAAAACAAAAATTTGCTTTCCCATTCCGGCTTAAACATTTTGCTGAAGTAAATTACTCTGCGTGTACATAAATCTTCCGCTGGCGAAAAATAGTCTTACTCGCTTGGAATTCCGTACGCAACTGGCACAAAGTTTTCGCCGTTGTAACGGTTAACAATGATCGAAAAAAATAAAAATCAAAAATAACGACTATTTTTTATCGAAAAATAAAAATCAAGATATTTAACCATTGTTTTCGGTCCCTTCTGTAAAGTTATTTTGAGGGTCCGTCTTGCCAATCGTAAACTATTGCAGTCTTCTTTTAGATGTACTTACTTATAGAAAGTATTTTTTTAATAGAAACACATATTCATGCGAGTATTAAATGAATAAATAAAAATACAGAACGAATACGAAATCCAAAGTATAAAATAATCAGCCAACGTCAATTCCTAGAAATCAACAATAACATAGTACTTCATTGGCAACCGGAAATAAATATTTTTTTTTTTAATTTTCTTGGAAAATTGAACAGTTTTCAAAGTACCGATTGATCTAAAAATACTTGCAAATGTATTTCTTGCATTTCTCATATTCTTATTAATAGTATTTTTTCAATACAAAACGACATAGACGTATGCGAAAGCACCATTCGTAAGCGCTAGTCACACGAACACTTTTGTCTATCAAATAAACTGATTTTCATGGCCAAGTTCGATGGAAAAATATTGTAATGACGATTGTTTTGGCGCAAATACTAGCGGATTAAGGAAAACTGAAATAAGAAAAAAGTCCAAATTTTAAGAATTTTAAATTTTGAGTAGGCATGAATTGTGTTTTCAATTGCTAAAATAGGGAAGGATGGACAAGTGTGGAAAAGTGGGTAATTGACAATTTGCGAAAAATTCATTAAAAATTCGCAGAATTTCAGCGGAATAAGCGAAAAAGCCATCAGTTCACCGTCTATCGCCGCATAACGCGGCGCCTCACAGTGCGGCGTGAAACGTCGCAGGCTTCGCCGCTAGCCTGTTGCATGGTTGGCTATCAGCCAGAAAGTTAATCAACATAAATTCAGTCTGCTTTTTAACAATACAGCG
>JAPVRG010275709.1:0-16602 GCA_029783565.1 Rhagoletis cerasi
GTTTCTAAATGTTTAGTGTCAATTAAATCTGAACTATATATTCGCCCCTGAAGATGCTAAGGTGATTAGCGAAACGTTGGGCAAAACGTGAAGAAAAAAGTGTTTTTTCTTGCACACGAACACAATAGATCGACTAGCCTACAACAACAACAATATCAGATATTAAATTCGATCAACAAATTACTTAAAAAAAAAATTTCAACTAAAAAATTTAAGCTAAAGTGCAGATTTTTAGTGGTTAGGAAATCGCGTTAATTTTTAATAATTTTTTTTTACATTTTGAGCGCAAATTAAAATTTAATGGGCTATAAAACTGCACACCTAATTTGTTTATAAAAGTTCAAAAAAAAATGTATTTTGGTAAAAGTTTTTTATAATATTTAAAATCTTTCTTGTGTAATTTTTCTCGTTTTAGGGGAAACCTATAATCGCTTTCAACTTTTTAACCGCAGCAGGAGGATTGATTTTCCTCAAAATTACTACTTTCTCTGCACTTTTGACTAAAAAATTTAATATAAACAAATAAAAATTAAAAAAGTATCTCCATAAACCCCTTAAGAATTAATTTCATTTCATTTTTCATCTATTATAGTACAACAAATAACAGGAAGAGTCATAAAAATAAAGTAAATAAATAATAATTCTTAAAACTAAGATTTATAATAAGCATACACTTAAAGATAATACAATGGCTATCTAAATTGGCTTAAAAAATATATATTTAGATAGATATTTAGATAACAAAACTCATAATTATGTAAAATATATACATAAGTATATATTAGTTTTAACGACAATACAAATATAGAACGAACTTAAATTTGCTTTTATTTAGACTACTGCGAATAAACATTGGAATGGAATTCCATGTACGAATAGCATTGACAAAGAATAGCCGTGTGGAAGTTTGATAATTATAACTTGATACTATCAAGTCATTAATTCGAGCTGACTTCGGGAAAATGAGCTTGTCATATAGATAGCCAGACTCCTTATACATAATAAGTCGACAGAGAAAATGTCAGTTTCTGGCTTTCATATAGTTAGCAATTTCGCAATTTCAATTAAAAAATGCAAATCCGTCAACAATTGTATGTAGGCTGTAGAGCTTTTTTAATAGTAAACGCGTTTGCACCACTATGTGACCGGGCGTATACGTAACATAAAGGCGAATAATACACATAAAAATTCATAAATAAATGCAATCACTTTGTACATAAGGGCAGTGAATCGCATAAAAGTAATAAAAAATTTTACAAGCACAGCTGCACATAAACACGTATACATTTGTGTATGTATACATACATATTTATGTTTCTATATTCATATGCGTCAACAGCCTAGTGCGAATGTTATTTTTCTTAAAAGGGCCATACATTTTTGGCATTTAACTGTCAAGTGTTCCTTGCGCACAATTCAAGCGAAAATGTCCCCAAAAGCGGGCACACAAACACACGCACACGCACGATCAACACTTCAACCTTACATATACATAATTTCAGTGCATCTACGTATTTCTACATCCGCCTATCTATTTTTCTTACTAACCTAAACCTGCATAGACATATACGTACATACATACATATCTACTTACATACGTCCATTTGTCCGTCTGTTCACCCATGTTTGTCTGCCAAATCGCCGCATGCAATGAATGCTCGAATGCTTTGCTATTTTGGTCCATTGCATTTCCTTACAATTCCTGTTTGGCTTTTGCTTTGGTGCGGGCCAACAGGCAGTCGTTGCATTTGTAGCTATTACATACCTATGTACATACTCGTGCATACAAACATATCATTGCAATGGGCAGCGTGCCAAGTTATGCTCGTACCCTGTTTCTTCCGCTTCACATCACAAACAGGCAACAAGCGGCCAAAGACGCCCAACGCATTGCATTTTGGCAACAACAATTAAAACTTATGCATCCCAGCATTTCATATTCATACATTCAAACACATGTCCCCTTCACAGTTACATTCATAGTAAATTTATTTTGAGTAAATAAATACTTATGTATTTACATACATATGTATGTGTGTGCTTGTATGTTTCGATTAGATTAAATTTTGATTTGATATTAAATAGCGAATGTTGGTATTCGTAAAATGCGCAATATGCATACATTTTCACTAACCACCGGGAATTGTGTTGAAATTTCGCATATTTGGCATGTAGTACTTGCCTGTGGCGTTGAAAAATATGCATACATAAATATAAAAATACCATCGTAATAACGATATGCATGCATCGGGTTTTAGTTTTATTTATTTTAAATCTCAAATATCAATTTTTTTTGGGGGGTTGATGAATACTAATTTATTATTAAATTTGATACATATCGATCGTGTACTGGATGAACACTATAATCGAAAGAAAAGTTTTTTTTAGATAAGTATGCCAGGCCTTCACTTTCTGCCCAAAATTATATACACTTTTTGGATAATAAGTGTAGTAATTTTCATACATACTGATGTACATTAGGGTGCTTTTTTTGCGACTATTGTTTTTTTTTCACTCCTACCTTGAAATTTTGTGGTAAATACCTAAAAAAACTCCCTGAAAACTTCAACCCTTAATATTAACATTAAGTACTCGACCAAGGCGTGCAAAGATCTATCGTATAAAATACACATAAACTTTGATTTTTTTTGCTTTAAAACTCCACAGCTCAGAGGCATTTTATGGTATCATCAATGGTCAATGATAGGGTTTCTTCAGAATTGAATGCTCTACAAAAGTGTCCATTGTGGCGTAACCCTAACTCCCACCAGCGGGTCACTAAACCCAATTTTTAAATAACAAGAGCTACAGAAAAAATATAAGTGACAAACTTGTAAGAAATTCAATTTCCTACAAAAAAGTTAAACACCAAATCGCTAACATCGATATTTCTTGAGATATTGGGCTTTGAAGTTGGGGTAGTGTGGAATCTTCATGGATTATTGAGCTAAATTGTAGAAATTGCTGATTTTTTACTTTCTGTTGTCACATAAATTATAAAATATTTATTTGTTAAGTTGAAAATGATTGAAAATTCAATTCCAGATATCACATAGCGAATATGGGCCAAACAGTTGCACTTTCAGCTGCAGAAAATGCGAAATTTTAGCAATTCATGGAAGATAGACTTTATGGGATGGTGAATACACTCAAAAGAAATATTGTTATCAGCCGTAGCCCAGACCCAGCAAAATATGAAAAAAACATGAAATGTAGTCAAAACACGAAGGCTACACAGAAATGGCCGAAGGTCTACTATGACGTCTGCTACTCCCCTCAAGGAGATTCGTGAGTTGCGGGGGTTGATTTCGTGCGATCAATTACCGTAGCTCATTGAATCACGGATGTGACAACCCCGAGGTACCCTAGTCCATGGTCGCCAGGCCAGAGTGGTGTTTGCTCAACTGGCAGAAGTTTCGGATTCAAGGTCTGACCAGAGTACTTAATCTGGTAACACGGGGGAACAGTGGCCCCCAGAGCATCCTATATTTGCTCTGGCCTGTTCCTTTGGGATACGGCTCTTCGGGGAGTATCGTGGTTTAAACCCCAAATGCGGGTAGAGTTTGCTGCCGGCTCAATGTGGTGTTGCATTGCAACCGGGAGCCGGAACCACAGCACGGCAGAGGTTTAAGGTAGGCCTCGTACCCGACCAAGGTAGTGTTTTGTGTACACCAACACTGCCAATTGGTACCGACAGAATGGTTGCATCACGGTGCGGTGATCAACGCATTAATTTTATCCGTTGTGCTCTTGAGCGCCGTGAGCTTAGGCAGGTACACACGTAATAAACAATTGTCTTAATGGTAATCTTAATCTGAAGCTTAATCTAAATCTGACCTTAATATTAATCTTAACAGAGCCCAACCACGTCCGCCATTCCATCCCTTCTTCTATTACATTTTCGTTTCATCAGAATTTGGATTTACAGCCAACCGAGCGCAAAAAAGTTTCACTTCAAAAATTATAGTGTTTAAAGTTTAAACTTTAAACCACCACAAGGAAGATTATGAATAATTCTAAGTATGTATTTGTGTTCAAAAATTAATTCTTAGATAATCCGGGCTCGACACAAAGAAGCCCGTCTGGTTTTCCTTCGCAATTTTTGCGTCGTAGAGCTTCAAAATGTTAGTAGGCACACTTGGACCTAAAGAGGTTGGTTATGACACCTTTTAATTGTCTCAATGTTGATTGCGACCATTTACCAAGAAATAAAACCAATTAGTTAGTATTATGAAGATTACTGATGGAGAGACCGCCGGAAAAACTGTGCATATTATTTTATTATGTGGTTTTTTCTCTATATATAAGTCGACTTTTTTCTTTTTGGATATTACTCAGACCAGGAATCAACCTTGGGTGCTATTGAGTGATAGAACGGATCTCCAACCATTCGATTACGATGATTACAAAAGAACTAAAAGTAGGTCGTGGTATTTTTATTTCAAGCTTTCGGGTAGCGTGCTTAAACACCACTCAGTGAAATTCTACTATGAAACATTTACATACAGTAAAATGTCTATAAATCTCTAATAACTAACACTTTTTACACGTAATATAAAGACATATGTATATGACCGAAACTTAGAAAATTGGACCCAATGAAAAACAGACTTCCTATGGTATATATGATCCCTTTTATTTTCCATATATCCTTACGTTAATATAGAAAGGCCCTGTCTAAATTTTTTTTTCTTTACAGAGTAGTTAAAAAATTCTATAAGACGTAAGATATTTCAGTAAACACAGAACTAATTTTTTGATGTAGAAGTTGACTAAGTGTTTATTGTGTAATCTACCGAATTTTGTACAGAGCTGAATTTCGAAAAAAAAAATGAGTAAGGGATTTTCTATAGTAAGGTAATAATATGCTGTTGAACAGTTTGTTAATTAAATATGGTTGTATAACTCTTTGACTGACAAAACTTTAGTTTTGAATAAATCTATCGTAAGAGCGCACAGTGGTTAATAAATGGAGTTTAATGTTTATAATTTGATTTATTTTTTTTTAATAAAAGCTTATAAAATTTGCAAAAGACTAGTTGAGTCCGATTTTTTATTTTTTTATTTGTTTATATTAAATTTTTAGTGCAAAGAGCAGAAAATTTGGCAATTTTGAATAAGATCGATTCTCCTGTTCCAGTTAATAAATTTCACATAATAAAAACTAGTTTTAAACAACTGTAGGGTTCCACCAAAAAAAAAATCTCAAAAAAAATTTTAAATGTTTTAAAAAAAATATTCACCAAAATAAAAACAAAGTTTTGAGAAAAATTTTGGATATGCAGTTTAATAGACCATTAAATTTTAGTTCAATAAAGTGCAAGTTTCAAGTGGCTAAGAATTCGCGTTGATTTTTAATAATTTTTTTCGCTAACATTTCGAACACACCCTAAGTACATATATATGTACATATGCATATATACACGTATGTATATGTATATGTGCATATCGCACGTGTAATAATTAATGTGAAGATTATTAATTAATATTATTATTAATTCTGTGTTTTTTTTTTGTTTTTAATCTAAACACTCTAAATTTTTATTTTTTATATGCTTGTTGGTGAAAATTTTTCTTAAAACATTTAAAACTTTTCTTGTGAAATTTTTTTTTCATTTTGAGGGAACCCTACAGTTGTTTTAAACTCGTTTTTACTATGTAAAGTTTATTAACTGGAACAGGAGAATCGATCTTATTCAAAGTTGCCACTTCTTCTGCACTTTGCACTAAAAATTTCAATATAAACAACTAAAAACCCAAAAATCGGGCTCAACTAGTCTCTTGCAAATTTTATAAGCTTTAATTAAAAAAAATTAATCGAATTGGTTGAGAAATGAATTAGTGAATTATGAACATTAAATTCCATTTATTAACCACTGTGGGGCGTAAAGACGTGAAATATACCGAGCTAGCAGGTCAGAAAAACGTTGTCCTGCCTAAAATAAATTACTCACTTATTGCGCGCCAAACGATGATATTTATTTCGTTTGAATTTTTCGGCAACCCTATACAGAAATATTTTCAACATTCTGCGTGAGTGGACACGAATGAACAACGATTCATTTTTATGTAAATATGCACTTGTTTATATTATGTACATACATACATTAGGCCTTACCAGAAAAAAAGTTCGCCGTACACCTTCGCACCTAAAGTATTTTTAAAGGCAATTTCGAAAAAAAAAACATTTTTTGGCCGAACGTGGAAGTTGCCTTTTTACATTTTTCGTCATATCTTCGGCATTTATAGTCGGATCTTAAAGTATGCATGATATATGGAGGAGACAATTGTTTTTTTGTTCCGAGGTCCATTGGCTTCAAGTACTCCGTTTTAGTACTTTCCCACCACATCTGTTTTTATCACCCTAACGTACCACCCTAATGTCAGAAAATTAAAGCTCACTAAAAATCATTAAACTTTTGCTAAGGAAGTATTTCGATTATACCAGTAGAACTTATCAAAAAAAATTTTTTAGTGCCGAATTTACATACATACATACTAATTGTCACCGAAATGTACAAAACGACCCCTAGGTTCGGCCAAAAACAAAAATTTTTTTTTGAAATTGCCTTGCAAAAGTACTTTAGCTTTGAAGGTGTACGGTGAATTTTTTTTGCCTGTAGGGTAGTGCGGTCTAATGTACATATGTATGTATGTATATATGTCCACCTCATTGTGAAGCATAATTTTCTAATAGTTTATCAACTTTCAACAGCCAATAGCAAATTAATACGTATGTAGTATGTAGCTTCCCATGGTAATGTTCATATGAATTGAAATTAGTTAATGTGGGGGGATATTCAGGTAATGTATGCAGATATGTAAATGACAATATTATTTTGAAAAGGAAACTGCGTGAATCGATAGTTACTTCCTATGCAAAGTTTGGCTGCTGAATCCTGATTATTACCAAATATGAAAAGCATGCATGTCAATTGTATATGCATAAAACTTATACGATTTGTACCAAATCAAAAGTTGTTTGTACTTGTACATCCAAAAGTACTCGTAAGAGAATATATATATTTACTGGCCTGAAGGTATAATATCATTTGCTAATATTCATTGACTTACTTACACTTCCTTTTTATCTATTTGAATATGCAAATTTCCATCGATTTTCCAATTAAAAGGTTAAAATGTATTCTTGTGTAAGAAACCGCAATGTCTTCAAGCAAATTGCAAGCAAATATTTGAATTTATTTAAATTAGAAAAAAGATACACTTTCATTCAATTTACATTGAACATATTTTCTTCTCACGAACCGCAAATAATGCTCAAATGCGCTCATAAAGGAATTCGCTACATGTGTGTGAATTTGCTACAGCCGTTCATACCCTGCAGGGAGTGACGTTAGCTTATAGTACCTAACTTTAGTCAGTATACGCGAACACTAGTGGTATCTATTAACTGTATATTTTGTTCGAAAAAAGCTAACTACTTTTGTGGGGCGATGGCCGCAAAAAAGTCAGTCCTGGATACCTCTGCATTAGATGTGAACTAACTTGCAACTAACTACTTTTGGACATAAAATATCAATAAGAAAAAAATATTTTTTCAATTTTTTACATGTTTATTTATTTACTTTATTATTATAAATTTTTTTATTTGTTTACACATGTATTCTGCTGTAGGTGGTCCCATATTCGAATTCCGTCAGACATAACATCAAAATGATAATATAAAATTTCGATCTTCTTTTTATTTGTCCTGAATTCGAAAAAGCATCTGTGAAGTGCATGAAAAAGGTGTATTCAAAGTATTTTTTGTATGAGGATATTTAAATAGAAACTTGTTGAATGCAAGTAAACTTCTGATTACGGCTGCATGACTCCTGCATGACTTTACAACTAATTTTAAGTTGGTTTTGTCATAGCTAATTAAAAGTGAGGTACATATAGAAATCTCGCAAAAAAGCTAACTAAAAGTTGGTTAGTTTTAACAATTGATAATTTTTCACTGCAGGGTACATACATACATATGTATTTATTTTCTTATATGCTTAAAGGCATTTTTGCTGCAATGCACATACATATGTATGAATGTGAAAAGATTAACCTGCCACTCAATTATTTTAACGAGTATAATGGCATCTAATTAATAATTTGATAGCAATCTATGCTTTTTAGATTAAATTTTTAGCTCAATTAAATGGTAAATGCTGTTCGCAAAATGCGCAATATGCTTTTATTTGCACAAATCACCAGGAATTGAAATTTCGTATATTTGGTAAATTCTTTTGAGCTTCGCCTTTGGTGTTGCGTATTTACATGCTTCTATACATATTACTTTTTCATTATGTAATTTTATTATATTTAGACGATTATATGGTTATAACATTTACAGTGATTGCATGGAATATTATTATGAGTTAATCGTTAAATTGCATCAGGCACATGAAACATTCATTCATCGACATAAAAATGTACGGAAAATTTTCAAATGCACAAACTTATTAGTATAAAATCTGTAAATGTCATTGTTAAAAATTGGATAACCTTCTTAATCATTGATGCAATATAATGATATTTACTTACGAAAATTGCATACATACATATGTACATACATATGGCTACCCTTATATAGAAAGGACCGAACTCAAAAGTCGGTAGATTACTCACTAAGGATCGATTAGAATTTAAAAGCAGCTACTTTCACTGTTTATTAAAACCAGTGTTTTTAAGAAATTCGCAACTAAATTATATTAGTTTTTATAAAGTTGCATAACTACGCTGTAAAGAAAAAAAAAGTAAGGTAGGACCTTTATATATTATCATTCTTCAATTGAAAAACGTTTAAGGTAAAAGAAGACTTTAGCTCAACGAAACTCCCCGATCGCTCTGATTAATAAGCAAGAAGTGTAAACGCGTTACGTTACGTTAGTGTAACAAATAAAAAAAGTATTTTTGTTTAAAAATCTTTAAAATCGAATATCTCGAAAACGGTTAAGTTTTGCACATCATGTCACATAACCAAATTAATCAGAAATTACCTAAATAGTTATATCCTTAAGGCCCACTTGCACCACAGCGAGTTATCTTTTTAACCCAGGGTTAAGCTCTCTTGAGGGGTTAAACTCATACATTTTTGACAAGTTTTCAAATTAACCCTGTGTTAAAAAGATAACTCACTGTTGTGCAAGTGGGCCTTAGTATCTAAGGCGTGCTTCCTGGTAACCCTGTATACTTATATTCTTATGTACTTACATACATATATGCCGTCTTTTAAATACATTTTTCCCCATGGTGGAATAATAATAAGGTGTAATCAGTTGAGAGGTGTTTGTTGTAATTTTGACAAATTCGGTAGCCCCGTTTGAATGCTGTCCTCTTGAACAAAAAATACACTAGAAAAACTCCTTTTACGTATTTTTCTGAAAAAGTATGAGGGGACATCACTGTCCTTGACATTTCTGTTCAGTTTTGACTTTTGCATTTGCTATTTTAGCAAAAATTCCGATTTGTGTCTATATTCAACAACCTTTAACTGATTTTTTGGAAGTTTTCCGCATATTGGCTGCAAATTAAGGTAATAAATTTGAAATATTTATTGCTAAGTGGTAAACAAACACTAATTAAGTTTACCTTCCACAGATTTGAGAATTCTGTACCTTTTACCTCAGCCGCGATACAAGTGCGATTTTTGGCTGCAAATTCCAGGTGAGTTTATTCAATTGGCCAAGTTATTGTGAAAGTGGTCAGTAGAAGTATCTTTTCTTTGTTAATCGATTTTGGAAGTTGTACCGGTTGAGTACAAAGCAGTTGATCCGCATGTCATGATGTCCGCTCGCTTCAGCGACCACTGCAAAATGATGCATGTACGACGTGTCGCAACAGTGTATGCGCTGCTTTGATTATGCATAGGTAACGCTCGTATCTCTTTTCGGACAAAAAACTGTATATTGCTGCGAAAAAATTCCATTTCGCAGTATCTCCTTTTTAAAAAAGAAGCATTTTTTACAGTACGAGTATTCGTTTTTTTAAACAGATTTCCAATAAATTAAAGGAACTCCTGGTACTATGTGTACACCCTAACTAAGTGATACGGTCTAACAAAAGCCATTCATGTAAATCCAAATTTCCAGCTTTATACAAAAATTAGAAAAATTCAACAAAGTTTCACAACGCTATTTTCTAGTTTGAAGTGTTCACAAAATACCGTTGATTTTTGAAATTTTTTTGCTGAGGGAATAATTTTTTCAATACATAGTTAATCTGTTCGAATTTTATTTTTGGATGGAAGAAATTACTAACCGTCGCCGAAAAAATCATCAAAAATCAACGCAAATTTTAAGCCTGTTGAAACTTCCACTTTATTATACTAGAATTTTATGGGCTACAAAACTGCGAACTTAAAGTTTGTTGTTGTGAAAATTTGCTAAATTTTTCTACAAAGTTTTAAACGTGGGTTTATATGATATTTAAGTATTATACTATGCACTAGACTTTAATAAAAAATTAATGAACTTTAAACAAACAAAAGAAAATTTGTCAAAACTAGTCAAAATGTCGTGTCCCTATTTTTTCACATGGCTGTATGTATATGCATTTTTGTAACGTGTTTCCACGAACGACTGCCTGTTAGCTTATGTCATTTTGTATAAACGAATGATAAATTTATACTACTTCTGAAAATTAAAAAATTTAGGTAGGAAAAAAGTATAAATGCAGTATTTTGGAAAAAACAGCAGTATCCATTTTTGGAATCCAAAAAAAAGTATAATACTGCCAAAAGAAGTATAGATACGAGCATTATGCATAGGTAATGCAGAAGGAACGGAAATAAAGTGTAGAATCTAAAACTTCGGCACACAAAGTTGCTACTAAAACACCCCGTGTCAAAATTAGTTATTTTTTTTATAAAAATATAGCAGTATAGGCCCGAAGTTATAGTCAACATAAAGTCGACTATAAAGTTAAAAGCAGCTTTTTATGACAGAAATCCCATTAAAAGTTATTTCAAGAAGCTGCTTTTAACTTTAGAGTTGACTTTATTTTGACGGGCCATAGTTTATTCTTTAACAGAACCGCATATATCAAAGTTTCAAACTTGTTGGAATATTTAAAAAAATACAAAAAACTTTCGCAAAATCTTCAAACTTTTTAATTATATTTTTAAGAAAGGTTTTGGGAATGTAGTTGTTTTAGCATATTCAATTAAAGTGTCACGAAGTGAAAATTTGAACTAGCTAAGACTTACCGCCGATTTTTCTTCCATGCAAAATATGTTCGCAATTGTTTATGTGGAAGAAAATGAGAAAAACCTTCAACAAAAAAATTACCAAAGAGTAATTGTAAGTCCTAGCTACTTCAAACTTGCAATTTATGATACTAAAAGTGAATTGCCTGCAAAATCTGACTAAGAAATCTAATTAAAAAACTTGAAATTTTATCAAAGTTTGTTAATTTTTTTCAATTATTGCACATAGTTTGAAACTTGGATTTATGTGGTTGTTGTTAAAGAATAAACTATAACAAAATAACTAAAAGTAAATAGCAACAAAATTAATTTTTAAAATTTGTCAATATGTCGTGCGGTTATAATTTTGACCTGGGGTGTACTTTACTTTACTATTTGTTTGGTATCGAAATTAGTAAATCTTTGGTTATTTTCAATAAAAAAAAAACTGTTTTAACTATTTTACATTTACATGCTTACATATACATAAACCTGTATACATTTGTACGTAATATATCAGCATATTTTAATAATTTATAATTGTGAATTAATGTTTTGCAATGTTGTCCTACAATGCAATGGCTTTTTGCACAAATAGTGTTATGGGAAATAAACGACAAAAAGGAAAAAAATTAAATAAGTAATAAAAATAAATTATAAAATCTGTTTAAATAAAATTGTAAAATAACAGGTCTTTAAAAAAATGTATTTTCCTGGTAATACGCTCTTACCACAGCTCGTTGTGCAAAAGTGCACCGCTAAATCAGACTGTTTGCGCTTTATATATGTATTACCTCCTGTGAAAGTTTGCAAGTTATAAACGAGCATCACGTTAAAAAATTTAAAAATAATATTTTAAATTTTATGATGCAAGAAATATTTTCGATACCTTATGATCAAATTTGGATAAAGAAGCTTTAAAAAATATATATTATTCACAAAAAAGTTTAAATTTCACTACTTACTACAGATATTTTTTAGGAACAAATAACTCAAAAACTATAATCCTGCGGTGGATGTTGTTGGGAATTTTAGAGTCAAGGGACCATCCTCTATCCCCCCATATACATTTATTCCCCTAACAGAGGTATTCTGTGTTGGTGACAAAATTTTTTTACCAGTAAATAAAGTTCTTGTTAGTTTTTGAACCCTTTTCGCATTCTGCGCACTATTGTAAACCTCATAAGCAGGTAACAAAATATTGCCCCGTGGATATGCTACATCAGAATTTCCACAAAACTTCAAAGCTGAATGAATTAAAATGTTACGAAGGTGCCTAGAATCGCGGTTACAAGATATGGTGAAAATTTTTGGTAACACAATTTTCCGGATACAAAATGTTCGGTAACGTACAGAATAGGCCTGTAAATCGACAGGAAAAAACAACCAATTGAGTTAAGAGTGAGGCTGAGATACGATAGCGATTTTAAAAATATTTGAGGAATAATAGTATACATATAATATGTGTATAAAGTTATTTGTTTTTTTTTTTTTTTTTTTAATTTACAGCTGTGAATATGATAAAGCTCAATTATAATTAAAACATAATTGTTCTTTTAATAAAACGAAAAAAACTTATTAAGAATTTCGTATTTTTTACGTTGTTTTAGTAAAATAATTCTTTGAATACATACTTTTTAAAAATAGTATTCAAAAAGGATTAAAAATGGTTTAAAATTTTTTCCCTTTTTTTACTACATTTATATGCGTTGCCGAAATGGGGCTACCAAAAAAGTGAGGTTAAGTAAGTGACATCACCTTGTTTATTCCACCATGATTTTTCCCTAAATGGATTATTAATTATTAATTGTGAGCAATTTCGAATGTCTATGTGTTTATTAATATCGTCGTTTACTTTTGTTTTCTTTTTATTATTTTCTTTTTTTTTTTGGACATGCAGCAACAGCTGCGACATTCACACCTGTTGTGTAGAGAACATAAAATGTGAAAAAGAGTTATTGATGGTTTAAATAAATAGTCTTAGGACCAAAAAATCTATTTCAACCAAATTATGTGATATTTCAATTGAGAACAAAAAAATTGCGATTAAAATTCTGTCACTTCTTACATCAAAAAAACATCAACGGTAAAAAGCTATTTGTTGTGTGAAATTAATTTTAACAAGTTTTCACCTCTATACAATTGAAATGTACACAAAATGACTAATAGCAGGCATAACTTTTATTATGTCCTGTTATTTGTAGACACATTTGAACTCTTTCATAAGTACATACCTGCATAGTTACACATGTGCGTAGTATTTATATACATTTATATATACGTAAGTGTGTGTATGCCTTTGGCATTACCACAAAACACGACATATATGAAAGGTCAAAACAGATGAATTTCTGCAATATTTTAGCATGAATGTTTTTGGGTTAAAAACCGACTTCGACAGCAACTTCAAACAAAATAAAAGGGGTTATGTGTGCAAGGCAAGGATGCTTCCAGGCAAATGCACAAATTTTATTTACCTACAAAATTCTAGCGAACGCCTACACAAATAAAACAGCTAACAAGAATTAAGATTATGAAGTGAATGTGGGTGTGGGTGTGTGCAAGACCACATAACTACATTTGTATGTATGTATGTATGTACGTGCGTGTATGCTTGCATACAAAATTCCTACAATATTTATTCATACAATCTATTTGCTTCGAATTCATTTTGAATTTTTCGAAAGCAACCCAAGTTGAAGCGTACACATTTAATGAAACAACGGCAATAACAACAAATACAATAACATGAAAATTTATATGAAGACAAAAACACAACAACATTAGCCAACAACATACAAACTAAGCTGCCAAAATATAAAATTTTTTAGCACAGAAGAACTATTTTTGGAAATGTGTACTATGTACTACTCGTACATACATACATATGTAGGCAGTCGCTGTTTGTGAATATTTTTCTATACTTTCAAAAAATAAAATGAAATGCTCTCGTTTCGATATTCGGTTGGTTGCCTTTACAGTTAGTTGGTCATTGCTTTTAGCCAGCCGCTGAAGCTGCGGGCGGCAATTTTTCATGCTATTTTACCGCTCTTTGCTTTCAACTACCAGTCGTTTGCTAGCCGAGTGTACGTCTGAATGTGCATGTGACCCGCAGGCGTTGTGTGAATTTTTAGCCACTTTCATGTGTTGGTTAACACATACAAAAAACGTATCAGAGTATTAGTTGCGGGCGTAGTTAGTAGCTGGAATTTGAATACTTTTATGTTTTTGAATAAATACATACGTACATATGTACATATTTATGTGTGAACACAAGTACGCTCATCTGGCATCTGTTCATTTTATTTTAACTCGTAAACTAGCCATACTTCGAATGGAAAATGTTAACAAAAATTCTGATAAACAATACGAGGCCGAGATGGTTCGCAAAGCATGGAAATATGTGTGTAGATATATACATTAGGTCACACCTCACTCTATCTATAAAGAAAAAAAAAACTGTTCTTTGCCCAAGGGAATTAGAAAATTTTGTGTATTTTAAGGCTCTCCTCCACATTATTTGGCTGGAGCCTCCATATTATTTGGAGCTGGACCTTGTTAAAAATTTCCCAAAAATTAAAGAAAAAATTTGTTTTTTTTTTCCGTAAATGACATAAAAAGACAAAAAATTTAAATCCAGAAACTGCATTTTTTTTTTGAAAATTTTGCCAACACTCAAAAACAATCCTTGAATTCACAAATCTTCCACGAGATCTCCCCTTTTAACACTCTCAAGGTCCTCTTCATCAGATGTAGTCATCGTCCATATTTCTATGACTTTACTGCTCGATCGCCTACTCAGTCCATTGGGGTTCGAGGCTGACATCGTTCCGGTGTGAATGCTGGTTTCTCAGAAAACAAAGTCCTCTGTTACATCAAATTTAAACTGGCAGCAGTAGCGTTTGGAAAAGTTTTTCGCGATTCTGATGAAGCTAAGGGTGTTGCTCAATATCATTAAATGCTGCCATATAACTTTAATAGGTACAAAAAAAATTCAATTTCAACTTCTTTAGGTGCTGTCGAAAGCGACTTTAAAATCAACAGAGAAGGACATAACTATGGGATATTCACAAGGCTAATCCCTCGGCAGTTGACGCAAATGGCAAGGCTGGTAATTGAGCCACAGCACATTTATGTAAATTCCAATCTGCAGGTATGCTTTCGACCGACCATATTTTTAACAGAAGCTCGGGCTTACTACTATTTCTACTTTGTGATAGTCGAGTTGTGGACCTTGGATTCATGTTGTTGTTGTTGTAGCAATCTCCATTGGTTTCAGTGATTTTCCCATTCGCCAGGGTAGAAAGTTATTACCTTCATAATTTAACATCATTCAATAGATCGATGTTATCATTCTTACAATATCTTGGAACTTTTTTAATTCGCCTTAAATACTAGTAAATGTTTCGAGTGGCTTCCTGTCGGCTAGCAACTCCAGCCCTTTTCATCCACGTTGTTCGGCTTAATTTTCTTCTTTCGAATATGTAATACGTTTATCTTCCATACTCAACACTCGGTAGCGCTTGCATATGGCTCACCTTGTGTCTGATCGCAGCGTCAACCTGTATACTTCATCTTTGCCATCAGTAGCAGCGTGACACTACTAGCCGTACCATTGACCCGCCCTAATTCGCTAACACAAGAAATCCCATTACTCGCGTGTCCCTGTGTTGAAAACTGCTGCTTTTTCAATCTCCAGCTTTCCTTGGTATTTAAACCAGTCACGATCAGAGAGAGTTTTTACTCTGTGCGCGTCGATATGAAATCTATAGAAAGCTTTAAAAAGCTTATCGCTCAGAATAAGTTTTGGTCGTTACTGATTTAGACCAGTCCATCGGCGTGATAAGCTATTTAAATCTCCTCATCCGCGGGCCTTTCATCCATCACAATGTGACGGATTTGACTATTTGTTTCGTGGTCCGGTGACAACAACAACTTAGCTTGGTGCTGAACTTTTTATTCATGTTTCGAGCTCCATCTCAGAGACCTTCTTTTGCCACCCCGGCATTGAAATTCGCTCAGCGCGAGTTTTACGTTGCGAAGAGGGCAGGGACGACAGTACCTTTGGTCGCAATGTCTCTTCCATCGCAAATCAAAAACCGAATCTGCATGTCTTCAAATGCAAGCTTTCGCAAGGACCCATGTTTTACTTACCTTACGCCACTTGCGCCGTCCCCCACATTATTTAGATGTCTGTGTTGTTATAGGCAGAATAGACGACTCAATTATAATTGAGCTATATCGATTTTAATCGATAATCATGAAGTTCAATTCGCGATTTACACCACTCCAATAAATCGTGCAAATCTTATTCCAAAGAGGGAGAAAGATGTCTGCGAATTGTGACTACTGCGTTGATACTACTCTCTTCTCTGGTTTGAGTTTGAGTAAAAATCAAAATTTTTTGATTTTTGCTCAGTTAA
>JAPVRG010275713.1:2528-15650 GCA_029783565.1 Rhagoletis cerasi
GTGCCGACATAAATATGTGCATATGTTTGTATGTATGCATAAGTATTTGAATACCCTTTAGGAAAATTCGCTGTATGTACCTCAAAATTGATGACGTTCTAATGATCCAAGACTGATAGGGCAATACACTTCATACTTTTTCCTATAATTCATGTTATTAAGCTTCGAAGGAATGACACTGAAGTATTGTTTGGAAAAGCGCTCTAAAAGTATGTTTCCACGGCAAGTGATTCGCTCTCCTATTCTTGATTCGTTTTCGAATTCGTAATTGGCGCCCCAATCACGAACCGAAACACGTGATTCGCCCATACAAAATTTCGAGAGCGAATCACTTCATTGGTAGTTGATTGAAATCCAATCACCTTGCCAATCACGAACAAATCGTTGTCTTCTCTACTTTTTATCGGAAATTTATCGAACTCAGCTGTCAGAGCAAAAGAGAATAGAAAAACCCAAAGCAAAGAAAGGGAGGAAATGAAGGGAAAAAAATAAAAAAACAACAACAAACTCTTGAATCCAATCAAGAATGTGCCGTGTAAACGGGGTGATTCGCCGTTCGTAATTGAGGAAGCGAAAAACTTGATTCGTTTGTCGTGGAAACGGCCTTTAAGCGTCTACATACGAGAAGAGAGACAATAGTGTCTTCTAATGTTTTAAAATTCAATTTGTGCTTGTTGGAAATGCCAATAGAAATACCTGTCTACCTGCCTAGCTAAGCACGTAAGCGCCATGCAGCGCAATCTCCATACCTCCTTCCGCGCGAAGCAAGTTCACTGACTAGGGAATGCTGTACATTTCGTTCAAGTCAATGTTGGTGAGGTGTTTCTATCAGTGCTTAAATTGTTAATATCGAGTTTCCAACAATTGTCACTGAGTAAAGAATTGCTTTATGATTTTAAGAATATTTTCAACAGTGTTATTGAGCTCTATTACCACTACAAATTTGTTTTTTCGGAAATATTGAAAATGTAACAAAGTACAAGCGGTAGAGTTACCCCATCTCCTCATCAGACTTATCTTTAGACTTCTGAGGAAGCTGCACCCGCATCACTCCCCAATAGGACCTGTGTGCATAACGAATTCACATTCCTACTATATACAAAGTATTGCCGAGTAATTTGGCTACAACTCTATTAGAAATTGGTAGAAACGAACATTAAACCCTTATAAAAAGTCGTTCGGTTTTCGGTTTCGATAAAAGTTCAGTTAATTAGGAGAAAAAAGTGGTTCAGTTCAAACCCGGTTCACGATCCTCGTATAGAACATCTTCATGCCATAAATCACGTGATCGCTTTATGTGGAGAGGGGGGGGCGTGTCGGTATGACAAATGATTACTATCGATCACGTATGGGGTAGGGGCACCTGATTTACTTCAATCTTTATTTTCTATATTTGATATTTAGTAAACTGATCCGTGGCGTGGGTAAACTTCTCTTCTTATTTGACTCTAAAACCGTTTATCGGGAAATAAGGGACCCCTTGAACCTCACCTTGCTTTCTTTTCTTTTTACCGACGCTTCAGCAATCATACGTTCGACGTTGAATTAAAATGTGCCTTATTTTACTTATTCATTACATTGAAATGAATGAGTAAATGGAAATACTAATTTTTCAGCTTGAAGCCAAAAACTCTGCGCTCAGAAGAAACCCCATTTCCGAATCAAAGAAAAGTTTTCTTTGTTTCGAACTTGCTGAAAATCTTGATATTTTCCCTCAATTCAGTAATATTTTCTTCATAAGAATAAACACCTGTGTACATGAATTAAGCAATTTTTCCGCAATCATTATATTTTTAGTTTGGTTCTTATTCCTGAGTATGAAAACAGCACGTGATTTTTGTATGAGAGGGTGGGGAGGGGTCATCAAAAATCACCACAAACCACTTCGGAGGGTAGGGAGGGTCATAAAGTCCAGACAAATTTATCACGTTATTTATGAACGCCCCCTAAAGCATAAGTTGTATAGGAAAGTACATGACAGCTCACGAATTCAAATTAAAAGATGCACGGGGAAGGTATATGATATAATATTTGTACGTTTTCGGAACTCCGGGTGTAGTGTTGCCAGGTAAGCGTATTTCTCCCTAAATTTAATTTATGGTTATTCTGAACCATTTGGGGGAAAATTAGGTATAAAATATCTTTAGGGATTTTCTAAGGGATTTTCTCAAACTTTAGCATTGTCTCAATATTAATATAAGATCCCATTTCAGATGGGATCGTTGGTTTTTTCAAGTCGCCTTTATTTAAATATAAACACTGTACTGGATTCTCGAAGTTGGCTGCTTTGAAATGTAAAAAATGTAAACAAAAAGCTTATAGGTTTCACCACTAACTGCTTTTAGTTTCTGCTGCAAGCATTTCATAATGCAAAAAGTTAGAAGAAAAGGCCTAAAAAAGAGCGGAAATCCTTTTGAGCTATGCAGCTTGGCGATAGATCTGAACAGTTCGATTTTTCTGATGCGATGCTTCACACCTTTTCACATCAATAACATCCCTATGAAGTATATATCATTACATATAAAACAAAGTCGGGTTAGTTACACCATTTAAAACTCAAAATCGGCTGAATCCATTTTAATGAAGATATGAAGAAAATTCATGTTCTCATACATTCCGTATGAAATGGCTTTTCCGATGATATTTCGAGAACGGTTTGGTTGATTTCGATGATTCGATGATCACCTCAATTCACCTCAACTCACTTTAACTCACCTTATTTCACCTCAACTTACCTGACCTCAACTCAACTCACCTTAACTCATCTCAATTCTCCTCACCTCGTCTTAGCTCAGCGAAGCAAATCATTATCTTCCAGAGGCATACTTATTTTTTCAAAGGTATTTTTGTATTAGAATACGCTATCAAATGCAATGATTGAGACCTAATTTTGAAGAGGGGAGGCCCACATAAGTGCGAAATTTAGTCGCGTTGTTTGAATTTAGGTATTTCAAATAAAAAAATAAGTAAAGAAGTCTAAGTTCGGGCGAAACCGACAAGTACCGACGCACGTACTAAACATCGTCCCAGAAGTAACCTGTTTTTCAAAAACGGTGACACTTTTACCTGAAAATTTTTTGCTTATCAGAGAGCTCACCCCCCCACCTACCTTCTCCTCAAGTTTGGCATGTTACTTCTGGGACACCCTGTATATAAAACAAAGTTGCTTACGTGAGATCGACAGTACTCTAGAGCAGATTATACTACGAGAACTGTCTTCTTTGTTGTGTTTGTCTCTAACCAAGGAAACCTTTTGCGGCGAGAAAATTGAAAAAAAATGCAAAAAAATAGAAAACTCCCGAAAAATTGATTTGGTATGGATTTTGTAAAGGAAATTCACCATCCAACCGGATCATTATTGCCGCCAGGGAGCGAGGAGAAAAAAGTTCTTCAAATTAATTTTTCTGATATCGAAATTGATCGGCGTTGTGTGATCAACGGAAATAACGCTTTCGCTAGGTTATTTAAGACAACAATGGAATATATGCTTTCTGACGCCCAGAAAACCATATTGGAGCAGATAAATGTGCCACTGAAAGTCGTGGACGTGAATTTTTGGTGAAAATGTTGGACCAAAATGTTTCAATAAAAAAAATTATTTTGGGCGGGGCGCAGTTCGCCGACTCCGCCAGTTTAAAATGAAACACAATTCATTTTCTAGTTTCTATATATATATATATATATTTATTTTGTAAAGTTTTGATAATTTGTTTTGCAACCGTTCTGGTTGAAATGTATTGCGAAACACAAATATGTATGTAGGTTTAATGTATTATTCTTGTGTGCAAATACATACATAAGGATTGCGAAACACAAATATGTATGTAGGTTTAATGTATTATTCTTGTGTGCAAATACATACATAAGGATATGTAGTATATGTGTATGAATTTACAAAATTTATAAACAGCGCTAAAAAGTAGATATGATTAGGTTTACGGTATTTTATTAATTTTGAAAGAATGTTTTGTGATCGATTATGATTTATTCGTAAATGCAATTCTCTTAATATTTTTATTGCTACATATTTAAATAAATGTTCTTTTTTTTACTAAGCCTAAGTTTTCGGTATATGAGTTTGACTTTTTTCGAAAAGCTGTTGACTAAATGTAGCTACATTTGACATTTCTAAAGTATATATCTTTGATAAATACACACGCGTTTTGGTTTAATTAACTTCACTTAAAATTATTGTTTTAATTATTGTATTTAAAGTTAAATTAAAATGCAAGAAGTTGCAATACACTTAAGACATATGCGCGTATGTATGTACATGGCGTCGTTTAAAATACAAAACCGCGTAACTGACATTTGTGCCAAAAATGAGATTTGCTCACGGGAAGCTCCTGACATCAAGCCTTAACTATTCATACCAAAATATCGATGGTTAGAAATATTTAGAAATGGGGTTGTTTTATAAAAGAGAGAACCGTTTTGAAATAAGACAGTTTTTACTGTCTCTCGTAAAATTTGGGTTACCTCACATACGAGGTTTTACACTTGATACGCGGTTTTGTACTTTAAACGACGATATGTATGTGTGTTACTACTTTTGTCCACATAATCTCGACTTTTCAACATTTGTTTTTGTTTTTTTTTTGTTTATATATGTAGGTGTTTATTACTTTTAACTTTTCCCTTCAAAAATTCTACGTTTTTTCATTTGTGTGCTTTAAGTAAATTGCAAACCTAAATACATATGTTGTATTTCTCTTCATCTGAATAAATCTAAGAAAGTTTATTTGTATATATATATTAGGGGTATTCGTCTAAACGCGTAAATGCCTCGTAACCGCGTAAACCTCGTAAAATTACTTGGTTTTGTATGGAAAACCGGTTTATTTACGAAGTTTACGCAGTTACGAGGCATTTACGCATTTAGACGAATACCCCTATTTTTTTGTTATTCTGCCCACTTTTTTTGACATTATGATGTGTGTAAGTATGTATGTATGTACGCTTACGTTTGATATGCCTTAGAAGATGAAAAGTCTAAATTCTATGTGATACGAGTAATTTTCGCTATTGTCATTATTTTCATTCATTCACGCTTCCAGAATTTTACTTTCTTACGTTTTACTTTCACCATGCCCATCTTTTTCTTACTCTTCTTTGCACCTCTCATTCGTCGCGGCCAATTTCAAGGAGTTACATAGAATATGGGTGGATGCCACCCACGGTAGGCCGCGTTTTAGAAACCATTGTAGTAACGACCCCTTGGTCGCACAATCAATTGATTCTCGCTGAAGTCACTGTACTCATCTGAATCTTCGTAAATGCTCTTCAACGAACCGGGGAAGGGTGTGGCTCGTTCCGCGCTATATGAATTGAAATCCTCATCGCTATTCTCGAAAGGATCGACGGCTACGTAGGAAGCGGAGAAACCTTTCATGGTGACAGTGTCGTCAGTTTTAAATCTCACCAGCAGAGAGTCGGTCAGGGAAATAATGTCTTGAGGGAGCTGTAAATTAAAAAAATATAAATTTACATACATTCTCATGACTATAAAACTACATATCGATGGTCCTCTGCAATAACAACACAACTCAAAACTAAAAAAAACCTTTAATCCTTACTATGTCTTGACATAGCAGTCATAAAGATTTAGTAAGGATTATACATGAGTTAGAAAAGGATTAGAGGCATGTGCCACTGTGCAGTAGTAAGGGTGTTTTATTTCGTTTTGAGTTGCGTCGTTATTGCATAGGACCATCGATATGTAGTTTGATTTGCTGACTAAAAACAACTTTTACTCAAAATATTGTACATAATTTCGAAAACCAATTTACCGTATTGCCGCAATATTGCCCATACATGGGGCCACTAGTGTCCTCCATGCCCGAGTACACCTGCACATAGTCGTAGGTGCAATTTTCGCTAGCCTCAATGTCGAAAGTTAAGAAGAGTAACTGCACATTGCTGCTTGCGGGCGCTTGAATCGTCCATTCACAGTCCATATTCTCATTGTAGTTGCGGTTGCCGAAGAGCGCATGCGAGTAGAATTGTTGTATTTGTTTTGTGGCGCGTAAATAACCGCCGCACGCTGCATAAACGGAAAATAATCAATATTTCAGAGAGAGAAAAAATCACTCGAAAAATTAGTATTATTTTTGATCAAAAAAATATAACTCGATACATGATTATATATTCTGAGCGATTTATAAAAATTAAAAGTGTAATTATTAACTATAATTTTTATATACATCGCTCAGAAATTTTTAAATCGTATCCTATTCCTAAAGGACATGAAAATCATGCACATATGTATATATACTCGAAATTGTTATACGATATTTGGAAGCTTTTGATTTTTTTAATTGAAAATTTGAAAATAATCATTATTTTCGGTCCCTGTGACTAAAAATGTTTACTTTATTGGCTTTTTTCAAAACACTTCCATTTAAGCTGAGATCGTAATGTTTTTATTTTATGATTCTTGTCAATTCAATGCCGAGTGGAAATTCGACATTAGTCATGCAATAAAAAAGACGTAAATCTGCTACGAAAATTTTATTTTTACTCAGATTTTTCTAGTCATTTACTCCTGAAAGGAATTGCAGTGTTTCCAACACTGATCCAAGACGTTAGCGATAATATTACGGTCCAAAAACAGATAAATAGGGGATTTAGTAGCTGAAGACTTATTTTGATGTAAATCAATCGGTATGTGTGTTTTCACTTTCTTGAATTTGGCTTAGTGAAAACAAGCATTTAAAATAGCTTTGGCTTTTGAAATAAAAATATTTAAGCTTTTTAAAGAAACAGCCTAACTACATGGCTATTATTTTCAAGTAATCATACCGCTGATTTATAATGCCCAATTTTGTCATTAAAATTTTTCTTAATTTAATGCTTGGTGGAAATACGCCATTACACTGTTTTATTTCGAAATAATTTTTCCACAACTTCATTTAACAACATTATCTCCCTTAAAATATTTAAAAGGAACATTTTATTCCTAGCGAAATAAGATACCTTGACGAAATTATGCTAATGTTTAAAAGGAGGTAAATTCAAATGTATCTTAATTCTATTTTAATTAGAGAAAAAAACATTGTCCCTGATAGTCCTGAAAGTTTTCTATCCAATGTAAAGGAATCATTTAGTTAGGAGATGCGCAACGTAACTTCAAAACATATTTTATTTTCTCCTTTTATTAAGTGTCACAACTACATCAGTTTTGTATTGATTTTAATGAATGTTTCCTAGTTTTATTTGGGGTGAAACGCTAGTTAAAATATCGGTTTTATGGAAAGTATTTTCTTATGAAATTGTAAAAATTTTGCGAGTTTTAACTTTTCCATATATTATAACACCTTTTCAGAACTCGTAACTTCTTTAGAAATTACAAGAATACCTATTTGCAAAACTACATTAGAACATAAAATTGTTTAAATAACTGAACTGCAAGTATAAATGATTAATTTTGATGAGAGTACGAAAGTAGTTTTTCATGATTAAGTTGAGAATTCTAGAGTGTTGGTAAAATTTCAACCACAGTTTCGTGAAGCTCTCGAGCAGTCGTAAGAGCTCCATTTGGTTAACAAAAAAAATATTAAACAAAAGTAATGCGCTAGATTGCGAAATACTAACATATGTAGGCACAGTTTTATGAGTTTTACTTACATGTTGAATGTATAGCCGTAAATCCAGTCATCTGTTTATTTTTGTCCGTTTTGAATACCATATACAGTTGATTGGTTGTAGATGAGATCGGATATGGTATTTTATCACCGCAAAAGTGGCCCAAAAGTGAACTGCTCTCGGATTCACCATCGTATACAGCTACATTGTCGTAAGCGCATTCCTGAAATTGCAAAATGTAATGTTAAGAACTAGTGCTCAGACGAAACGCTCTGGGGTGTTTCGACAGAAATGTTTCTTTTTGATTGGCGCTGTAACCACCTAAGCACGCCAGTCGTTTCTCTTCAGTGCCAACTGACGACAATTGGAAGTACTTCTGCACTTGGTCTTCCTATCGCAGGGGAGGTCTTCATCTTCGCATCCAACCAGCATCGTGATCCGCGTTGTATACTTTTATAGATGGAGCATTTGTGTCGATTCCTACGATATGGCCGAGCCAGCGGAGCCGCTGCAATTTAATCCGCTACTCTATGCCTATATTGTTATAAAGCTCATGCAGCACATCGTCGCCAACGCGCGCAGGACCGTAAATCTTTCATCAGATGTTTTCCTTGACCATGCTTCTGAGCCACATGACACCACGGGCATGATGAGTGACTCATAGAGTGTGATTTCTGTACAACTACAGAGGGCTTTACTTTTCAATTGCCTGTTCAGTCAAAAGTAGCACTTGTTGTCCGTTGGATTTCACACTACAAAAAGTTCAAAGGACGGCCCCACTGTGGATCAGTGGCGCCCTACGCACTAGGTCCATGGTAGCGATGAATGTGATGCTAAACATGCTGCCCGTAGACGTTATGAGGAACGAAAAACCAACGGGTGCGACCATCAGACTGCGAAAACTATTCAGCTGAGAAGCTTATCACTATGCTCATACCTCGATTCTGGAAGTGCTTAACCTGCCGGAAGTAACGGACTATTGCGTGCCGATAACCCTCGAAAAATTGTATAAAGTAGAAGTAGGGAACAATGGACCCAGGATATTCCGGGGCCCATGGATTCTATTCAGTTCTACAGTGAAGGATCCAAAATGGAAAACAAAGTTGGAGGAGGGGTGTATTCGGAGCAACTAGGAGTACAAAAGTCATTCCGCCTACAGGACCACTACAGCGTCTTCCAGGCTGAGCTTGTGGCTATACAGGAGGCTGCCGAATTTTTAAGGACAGCAGCAATCGGTTGCAGCAATATATATATATTTTCTCAGACAGTCAGGCGGCTCTAGAAGCCTTGAAATCTGTCGCATGTAATTCGGAAACTGTAGTGAGGTGCCGCAGATCACTTAACATGATGGCAGAGCAGTTCACTGTCCACCTGGTATCGGTGCCGGGACACAGAGGTAATTATACCAGGCAATGAGATGGCGGACGAGCTTGCAAGTCAGGGCTCTTTCCTTCTGCCTTCGCCGTCTTAGGAGAGGTTGGGCATGCCGGACGCTACCCGCAAGCTCAACATACAAGAATATTTCTTCTCAGAAGCAAGCGAAAGATGGATGTAACTAGAAACCTGCAATATGACAAAACTCATGTAGCCGAAATGGAACCTGGGTGCTGGAACCTTTGGAGGCCTGATCGATTTAGCGGGCGTAAGGGGTTTGGTCACATACTGGTTTGTAAAAGGTAGCCACTTCAAGCTAACCTAACCGTCTACTTTTGCGAAAGTATAGCTGCCAAAAGTGACATGCGTGCCGAGCCGCTTATCTAGCTGCTTTTCTAATGACAGGAGATACTTTCGTTTCGAGAGAAATGTGCTCGGGAACATATAAGGACACCTGCGCGTTGGGGACGGTAAACACCGCATACATTGGAAAGATGAGCGGTATGGCTTTACGGTAGCATTGACAAGTTCGATGCGATACCAGCTGGTGGTAACAGAGGAAGGGAGTCCCCCTCTATATTAGAAAGACCGGTTGGAGAAGTACTTCGCTACACTTGCTGTTTCTAATTGGATCAGTACTAACTATGTTCATCCAAATAGTCAAACCGATTTTTCATGTCAGAGATACACTAACCCCTGCCCTGTTAGAAAAAATCTCCTATCTACATACTATGCTAGCACATTACCACTTGGCTCACTCACCTGATGAGACTCCACATTGAATTCATTGAATATCAGCTTGATGCGATGACCTGGTGTGGTTGAAAAATGCCATACGCAATCAGCATTCGGTGGATAGAGATCCGGGAAGTTGGGACTGTAGATGGTGCCAAAAGGCGCCGATATTTCATGTTTACACTCGCCTTCCTTGCAATCGTGTCCATTCTCATGTAGCGAATAGCCATTGTGACAGAAACACATGTATGAGCCGATTGTGTTACGACACTCATGCTGGCAGCCACCATTGTTGGTGGAACACTCATCAATATCCGTGAAGAATACCGCAGCGAAGCCGGTGCCTTGTATGGTCTTATCAGAATGGAATTCAACGCGCAGCGCATTGCCTTCCGAGGTGGCTGTGGGTGGTATGGCTGTGCCGCAATATGTACCAATGCGCTTCAGGCGATTCTCGCTCAATTTTGAATAAATGGTGACCGAGTCGTAGCCGCAATCCGTTTGTTGTTGTGTGTTGCCCTCCAGATCGAAATGTGTGAAGTTCAGCGATATCTTGTGTTTTGGCGGAGCAATAATTTCCCAAATACATTCCTTTAGCACCGGATAGGAATCCGGGAACGATGGTGAACTTATAGTACCATTGGGGTATTCAATGACGCCACCGCATGCATCTGCGGTTAATAGAAAAGCAAAGAATGGAAAGAGGTGAAATGAGAAGGCGTTAGCACTTAGTGATGGGAATAAGTATGTAAATGCGGAAGAATATTTTAAATGGCCATGATAAACAAACATACTTATGTATGTATAGCCTTCATCGATTCACCAAAAGTTAGCGAGTGGCGAAACGAACGAACTCAATGAGGTACAACCAAACTCGCTATTGTCCATCATTGCTAGCTAACTTTGTTGTTGGCTTCATCTACAACAATTTTCGTCAAGCGACCGGAACCCAAACTTAGCGAGCAGAGAAGTGGCGAATCGATGACGGCTTATATATAGACCTATATTTATACTTATATAAAAAACATACCTTCACAATGCTTTTTGTCGCTATGCAATTCAAAGCCAATATGACAGCTGCACTCGTAACCGCCCAACGTATTTATGCAGTCATGCTCGCAGCCATGATTCTGTGTCTCGCACTCGTCTACCTCCTTCATGAAAATGGCTGAGAAGCCGGCCTTCTGCACGGATGAGTCCGACAAGAATTTCACGTACATAGCATTGCCACTTGACCTACAAAGCGAAAACAACGAAAACAACAACAAGAAAAATAACGTAGAAAATGAATAAAGTGTAGTGAGGAAAAGCCTCACTTTCGATTTTGCTTTCAGTCGCGACGGCACACTTGTTTGCTATCAGCACATCCAAACAGCACTTTGGCGACGAACTAAAGGATCGTCCGACAATTCGAACAGCAGACAAAACTCTTTTTCGTCTACCAAGTGCATACTGCGAGTGTTTGTAAGCTACTTAAACATATGTATGGGTAAGTACATATGCATTTATACGGATGCACTCACTTCATGTTCGGTGGTGGTTTGTAGCCGCAAAAGACGCCAATCAATTGCGCATCCTCCGTGGCACCGTCTCGCACCTCGACGTAGTCATACACACAGCTGTCGTGATTCTCCACTTCGAACGATTGGAACTTAAGCGCCACTTGGTAGCCTCTTGGCACAGTGATTTTCCACACGCACTCTTTGCTTGGCAGGTAATCCAGCGGATAGTTGGGTGATTCTAAACGACCCTCGAAATCGTCGACAGACATCTCACCGCCACAGATGACTGCAAGTGCGAAAAGAGTAAAACAAGTCTATGTACATATGTATATTCAAGTAAGCTTGTCAGTATGTATGTAAGTATGTATGCATGCATGTGGAGGTGTGAATGAGCCGTGATGACTCGTGACAAAGTGGAATTGTTGCATGGTTGACTTGCTGCTATGAATTCAGCTTGCAGAGCGGATACGGAAGAGGGGCAAGTAATCAGGATGTAACAGAAATGCTAAAGCTAAGTGCATTTTTTTATAATAGCTGCAGGAAAAGCCCTGTTGCAATCATCTTTTGTAGATGTGGGTAAATGGAATAATGGAGTTGTTAACCAAGAGGAGTAGATCAGTACGATGCAAAATTTAACTGTTTGCAAAAAAGCGGTGAAAAAACTTTTTGTAATACGAGCATTTCATAGCACAGATAAGACCTGAAGACTACTTTAGTGGTAACTTCTAGAGTTTTTGTGGTGGCGTGTGCAAATTTTTTGTGTAATTTAATAGACCATAGCAATAGGTCCAATGCAATCACTTCTTACAGAAAAGGGAATCTCACATAAAAAGACATGTTTTGCAACGAAAGTGTGCACTTATTACGGCGTTTTGAGTTTTTCGTTCTGAACAAAAAAATAAAACTCAAAAGTTAATTTTTATTTCTGAGAGATAAAATAACGCTCAAAAAATGAGTTTTATATTCGATCAAAAAGTAATGATTATATTTGATGAAAAAAATAAAACTCAAAAAATGATAACTTTTCGTGACCAAAAAAATTAGACTAAAAAATTATGAGTATTTTTGATCAAAAAATAGCAATATAAGAAAATAATGATTTTTCAGAGCGAAAAAATAACATTCGAAAAATGAGTATTATATTTGATCAAAAAAATATAACTCGTTATATGAGTATATATTCTGAGCGATTGATACAAATTAAAAAGGTAATTATTAAATATAATTTTTATATAATCGCTCAGAAATTTTTAAATCGTATCATATTCCTGCAGGACATGAAAAACAAGCACATATATATACTCGAAACTGGTCTACGATATTTGGAAGCTTTTGATTTTTTTCATTGAATATTTGAAAATAATCATTATTTTCGGTCCCTGATCAAAACATTCTACTGTTACCTCTAAACAGCTTTAGTTAAACGTAATAGGAAGTTTCACTACTAATTATTAGGAATCTAACCAACTTCGGTTACCCCTAACTGCCATTTTTAACGAACTTGTATGGCGGCCGCTGTGGTCGTTAGAAGTGCGCACTACCACTCCGTGGGGCCTTCGTTCAAGCCCTGGTCCGAACTATATCGCAAAAAAATTATAGAGGGGTTTTCTTAACAGCGGTCGCCTGTATTTCTGCCATGAAAATGCTTCTCATAAAAATACAATCGCCGTTCGGAGTCGGCGTAAAACTGTAAGTCCCTCCTCTTTGTGTGACAACGTCAAAGCGCTCGCCACAAATTGTAGGAGAAGTTCGGCCAAATACTAACATATTGGGTAAGCGCCAATCTATCATTATTATTATTATTATTACTATTATTATTATTATTATTATTATTATTATTATTATTATTATTATTATTATTATTATTATTATTATTATTATTATTATTATTATTATTATTATTATTATTATTATTATTATTATTATA
>JAPVRG010275719.1:0-19807 GCA_029783565.1 Rhagoletis cerasi
ATTAAAAAATTTTCAGAATTGCAAGTTTTCAGGAGATACACAAATTTTTCTACTGGAAAAGATACATATGTATCTTTGTAATTAACAAGACTTCGGAGACAAAAATTACTTTTGGCAACGAAATATCTCCGATGAACATTAAATTATTAAATCCAACTTTTATAACAAATTATTTTCCTCCTTTAAGAAAAATGCTTTTCATAACATTAAACAAACAAAATAAAATGTGTTAGTGTTTGAAATGCCCTCTCGGGTAGATTAGGGAACAAATTAAAAAATTTGGAAAATATCCTTTCAAATTTGTATCCTTTAATATAATATGATTCTTCAAAAGTCATTAAAAATTAAAAATATTTGAAGGATACTATTTTTAAAGGACATTTTTGACATTTTCCAGAAGGATAATTGAAAATTAAAGTTATAATTAATCTTGTTTCGAATTCTTCTTTAATTTGATACTCATATATCCATATTTTGTGTACACTTTTGGAAATGTATTATAATTTATGGTCCTTTGGAAAAAATTTTGACTACCAGGTAAAAAACCAAAACCGCAGATTTACTAAATATTATGTCCTAATGCTGTAGGGCAGGGGTACTCAACAAATTTATGTTACTGAGCCAAACGACAACAACGTCAATATCAATTACTACCACATCGTTTTGGGAATTGCAAAAAATATTTAAACCCCAAAATATGAAATCAGTGATACAAACATACAGCTGAACAAATGCAAGCCAAGGCGAGTCGGCAGTAACGAATGTCGATCGATTTTTGTCTGTGAAGATTTTGCGTGTCGTGCTTCGAAAAATTCAGTGTTTGTTGTAAGTGAGCCAAAGTGAGCCACAGTTTTGTTTTTGTAAGCACGAGATCTGTGTTTGTTGTAAATGAGCCACAGTGTTGTTGTTGTAAGCCAACTGAATGGCATTGAAAAAATATTTCAACCCCAAAATATGAAATCAGTGATACAAACATACAGCTAAGCAAATGCGACACAACGCTGGGAAGCAGTGAATGAATGTCGATCGATTTTTGTCCCGTTTGTTTTCCACGAATTCTGTGTTTGTTGTAGGTAAGTCAAAGTGAGCCACAGCGATGTTGTTGTGAGCCAACTGAGCCAATCGAGCTACTGGATGAGCATCCCTGATCTAAAACGTCGAAAATCTTTTGAAATGGCAAATTTTAGCTAGTCTTACAATACGCTTTCGTCTGTTTTTCCTATTTTTTTTAGAGCAACGCTGTTTGGAAAAATGAAGGTGAATATGTGTATTAGACTCTGTCAAAGAAACCATATTTTTCTTTCGGTGCTACATAAAAATTTCGTTGTCGGTCACAAAAAAATGTGGCCGAATTTTAGCCCTCCATCTTCATTTCATGTTAGCGCTTATAGAAACAGGAAGTTCTAATGAAAAAAATAGCTAGGATTACCATTGATTTCTGGCAATTTTGTCGATTATTTTCTTTCATATAAAAACTCGTCGAACGTACTTCTTATGGAAGAAAATATCTTATTTTATTTATTTATATTTGATTACACAATAGGGCGGCGAAAATATCAAAGCTAAACGGCCAAACACCTAAACTTAAGTTTGACCTCTGGATTACGATACCGTTTTAAGAAAATCCGTATCACTTAAATTTTTTTTAGCTATTTAGTGGAGGTTTTATGAAAAAAACAAATTCAAACTTTAACAGGGAAAAAGTTTCCAAAACGACAGATTTTTCACCAATTTTTTTCATTTGTGTTAAAGCCTGTTCTTTTACGAAAAAATCAAGCTACTAACGAAGAAAATCGGTGGATAAATAAAAGAATGGTGAATAGGCAAATGAAAATGCGCAATATGAGCAGGAAAGACGAAATATTTATATGGCATACTCGTAGTACATGGCGTATGAGTAACATTTATTTTATAGGCTATATGGGCAAATCTTCGGAACCGCGTGCTTTTGCGTCACTCAACTTTAAATTAATTTTATTAATGTAATTTGACTTTTTATAGAAAACTTGGGCCATTTTGATAACAAATGTGACGAGTTTTTGTAACATACATAATTCTTTTCATTTTAATAATGTCATTTTAACGGAGACATTCAAAAATCATGGCAAATAGTAACTGAGATATTGGAAAATATACGCGGTGTTGAGAAAAAGATGTGCTCCTTATCAGAAATAAACTGTAACAATTTTTAAGTTCTTTTCCATTTTGCACTTTCAGCGTTTACTAAATTGTTCTTAATTGTTTATATACCCATTAATAACATACTAGAGAATAAAATAATACATTTTACAGCTGCGTGCGTTCAAAAATATATAAAATATATGTAATAAATATGGTCTGGATATGTCTTTGCGTGAATGGCTCCGAATTTCCGCTTTTTTTGATAGCACACTGACAGACTAAAACATATCAGGTTTGAATCAAGCGTGATCAGTAGATAACATTCTAAGTATAATACTTTGAAAATTCTAAATATTTATTCCAATAAAACAGAACAATATATGACTAATAAATGCCGCACAGGGTGGAAAATTAAACTATTTCTGTGACAAATTTTAATATCTCGAGAACGAGAACAGACAGCGAAATAATTAGAACGGGTTTTAAAGCTTTTCAAATAGAAAATTCAGGGGAAATACTATCAGTGGATAAAAAAATTACTTAAACCCTTAAACTTACCCTTAAAATTGAAGGGTTTAAACTTTTTTTTTCTTTTTTTTGACTTGAAATTAGTATGCAAAAAACTTTTTAGAAGGTTGTAAACAAATAATTTTGCTAATTACATCAGGAAATCCATTTTCATGGTCGTACGAACCGAAAAACGTATATAAATCTTTTTTAAAAAGTTCGATACACATAAATATGATTGGACGTAAAAGAAATACAGTAGAAAACACCAAAAAAAAAGTCAAAAACATACATACGGATACAACAATTTAATTCTAAATAATTAATTAATAAAATTTGATAAAAAAAAATATTTTGTAATAAGAAATCGTTTGGGTTGGTTTGTCTATTAGTGGGTTTCACTTCGCTTATTAAATCGGAACGGGTAGACCGAAATAAATTTTGTTCGCATACACACGTTTTTAAGGGATCACACTTTTGTTTAAAAGCACTTTATTATTTAATATTAACTAATTTTACAAAAAAAACTGCGTTGTTTCCCAAAAAAAGGCTTACAAAAGTAATATAATCACTACACGGAAGAGGGCTCTGCGCGAAAATACTGTGTCGGGGATAGTCGGAATTCTACTGAGAAGGGTTACGAAGGCCACCTACTCGAAAGAAGGTTCTGCGTGGAAATACCGCACCTTATATTATTTAAAACAAGCGAATCGTAAGTAAAAAGTGTGATTTTCGGCCAATTTGTAGGGGCTCCCTAGGGATCCATAAGGGGTCTAGAAGGTCGGGAGTTGAATTTTTGTAAATCGCAGTTCATGCCCTTTCTAAATTAAAGAGTGGAAGGCGCCACGCCCACTTCCCCTCAGTCCACGGCCGTCGGCCACATAGGAAAGTTTCCTCAATTATTTTTACCGTTTCTTACTCATAACTGTTTCAGCATTCAAAGAAAATAAATTAAGCAAGAAATTATTGTTTCCTTAATTGATTGCGAACAATTTGATGTATAATTTATTTTTGTGCGTTCAATTTAAAAATTAATTTTTTTTAACGTTGAACGACACGGTTCCGGAGATTTGCCCATATATCATTAAAAAAATCATTGCGCATTTTCATTTGCCTGTTCCCCATTTTTTTATTTATCCATCGATTTTCTTAGTTGGTAGCTTGCTTTTTCGAAAAAGAACGGTTTTTGATACAAATAAAAAAATTAAAAAAAAAATCCATTATTTTTTAAATTTTTTCCCTGTTAAAGTTCGAATTTTTTTTTTCTGAAAATGGCATCGTAATCTAGAACGCAAAATTAAGTTTACGTGTTTGGCCGTTTAGCTGTGATATTTCAAAACTTTAAAATTTACCTACAGTGTTATTTGTAGTATCTTAATCCGAAAGCCTTGAAAGCCCCTTTGGTCGGTTTGATGTCACCTTTTGACATTCTTCGTCATATCTTCGGTGTTTACAGTCGGATCTTAAAGTACGTTATATCGCTGTTTTTGTCTCATGGAGACAATTTCTTTAGTTCCAAAATATTCCGTTCTAGTACTTGCACACCGAATCTCGGTTCTTATCATTCTAACTTACAACACTCATGTCAATAAATTAAAGCTCTGTAAAAATCATTAAACTTTTGCTAAGAAAGTATTTCGATTATTCGAGTAGAACTATTTTAAAAATTGTATTGCCGAATGTAGGTGTCACCGAAAAAAATAAAAAGTTAGGGCCTTAGGTTCGGCCAAAAATAATTTTGTTTTTTAAATTGTCTTGCAAAAATACTTCAAACTCAAGTATGAACGGCGAACTTTTTTGTTTGCTTGTAAGGTCTAATGAACAAATGTATGTCGCAACGAGAGATCTTACGATTTTATTGTTTTCCTGGGACACAGGTATAGACATAGAAAAGTGCACAGTTAAAAGCCATACTTCAATTGTGCCACCTTAGCGACAATGACCTGGAGTCAGTAACAACAAATATGCTCTTACATATGTAAGTATGCGAGTATGTACCTACACGTACATATAACTACATTCTTTCGCATTCGTATAAATAGATGTATACACTAGAATGCCTCACCAAAAAAGTTACAGTTTTTCCACCGAAACTATGCAAATTAATGCAAAGCATTAAGATTTACGTGCGCTGGATAGATTTGAAAACACTTTTAAAAATCTAATTATTTTGATTCCGCTGATAAAATTTTTATACATTTCTGTGCAAACCTATTACGCTTAAGCTCTCTATTATTTGAGGTAATATTTTGGAAAAAATATTTTTAAAAACTAATTTTATTTTGGAGGTATTTTCAAATCGGTCCAGCTCGCGTATATCTAAATACTTTTTCGAAATATTTTGGCAGATATCTTAAAATATAATAAATCTTATAGTTTCGATGAAAAACCCGGACAAGTTTTTTTTGTATAGAGCGCGATGCACCCTAATATACATACATGTGTATTTATATGCATACATATAAGCATACAGATGTCATGGCATATTTCTACGCTTGTCTTGCAACTTCCTGCTTGGCTGTTTCTGCGGTTTCCATAGTTTTGCTTTTGAGAAAATTAAAAAGCCTGCAATATGCCACTGAAAATGTGGCAAGTTTACTTTGCTTTGCATATTTGCAGGCGCAAAGCAGCCAACAGCCAACAGAGCGACAGTTATGCTACTGTGCATATGTATATGTATGTATGTAAGTACCCTGCAGGGAAAGCTACTAGTTAGGAACTAGAATTCTACCAGTTAGCTTTTCAGGTTAACTAGTTCGCCTTCCATCCTTTTTCTATGCTAGCGACTGGTATTTTTAGCATGGAGATGTCCTACGAAATGTCAATTGTCCGACTATGCATCAGCTCCTACCAGTAGAAATACTAGTAGCATCATACCAATTTGCCGGATAGTCTGCCGATTCATCCCCCGTGAAAGGAATAAGTATGTCATTTTGATCGCGCCGCTCCAACAGTTGCAATAGCCGAGTGGGCAAAGCACTAGAGTTCCATTCGAGAGATCCGAGGTTCAAGTCCTAGTGCAGTGGATTATATTTTTTATTTTATTTATTTAATTTTTTTTAATTCATTTTTTTTGTAGTTTTAAAATTTTACTGTTAAAATAAAAAAAATATATTTTTTTAATTTTGATGATATTAAAGTATTTAGGTTCATTTCCAAATTAAATTAAATTCAAATATTTATGATTTTATTTAATTACTTACATTTAGTTAATTTGGAAAGTCTTACCCACCTCCAACCGGACTCGAACCTGCGATCTCAGAACCAGAAGCGACGCCACAGCCGACAGTTGTGGGAAAAGCAAATATTTGCGTTTTAGTTTTGGATTTGGCATTTCAAAGGCAGATGTCGCTGCTCGCATAAGCTGTTCGAAATTGTCGAACTGGTAGGCCCTCGCTTTAGCTCATACCAGTTCATGAACTGGTATTTTTAGTGACTGGTTTGACTTTTCACTGCAGGGTACTCACCGTTGCACGCTCACAATTGTGTATGTGTGTGTGTGCGCGCATGTGTGAGGACATACATTTTACAATAAATTCACAATGCAAATACCGGATGCTTGTTAACGTTGCGTAAATTTATGTAGTGCGCAAAGATGACGCCAGCAGTGACATGGTCGCGGGTAAGAATAGTATAGTTGTTGCGGGCAACATGACTAGGCTTTTATAGTTTTTGTTTTTGTTTTTTTTTCTGGCCGCCGTCTATGACGTTGCTGCCGTTGTCACTCCGTGTTGTTGTGTTGCACTCACATAATTTACATTAAAATTTTAAGGCCATATTCCAGGGATTTCATTGCAGGTATGACACAGCCTGCTTGCAACGGAACGATACACAACATGCCGCAAGCACTCTATGCAGAGTAAGAGTGAGTGAGTTGTTGTTTTTTCCAACTCCTCATTGACGAAGTGGCAAAGTTTGATGCCCGTCGACTCTTATAACCGGCAAGATATTCGCTGTATGCTCTACACTTCCACATCTCCCTTACTTCCGCTGTCCTCAGCAGAGACTTGCGAATACGCCTTGCATTATGCATTGCTCTGATTTTCACAAACGCCACCACCCGATTATGTGTGGCATTTCCTCTTGCTGCCACACAGCGACTACCTTCTGCATCTTTGTTAGTGGCAGTGATGTTGTTGCCGTTCTCATTCTAGTTGTTGTTACTGTTCAAGTTGTAGAAGTAATTCACATGTCGTTGAGGTTACTTGTGGTTTTACCCTTTGCCGCCGCAACATTTGCTTCGTCACTTTGCTGACTCCGACTACCGAAGTGCTGTAGCCACTGCCAATGTTGCAACCGCGCTTGCATTTGTTATTGAGTGTTGTTGTTGTTGTTGTTTTGTTAGTGTGCGCTTAGTATCTGTTTTTGCACTCACTGCGGTTAACCGCAATTTTTTTCACATATTCATGACAATCTGGTGGCGGCTTTGCTTCCAACTACATAACATGAATTTTAATATTGTTGTGCAGAAAGCTGCAAGCTGTGGTGTTTGTAAAATTTCAGTTGCTTCGACGCAATCGCAAGTGTAACTAGCATAGATTTTCCACACTCTCCTAACAATTCTTGTGTGGCTGTAGAAGATGTGCCAGTTTTTTTTGTTTCAGAGTTTCTTTTCGCTGTTAACAAAATACAATTGTCTTGATAAATATATGTATGTAATTTATATATTTTTGCCTATTTTTTTACTAGCTCAGCAACACTCAAATATGTTAAATATTTTTTTTAACTAATTTTCATATTAATTAAAAGAAAAACTCTGATGAAGTTCTTGAACTAATATATATAGAAGGCAGAACAGTGTTGGTCAACGAAAAAGCACAAAAAGCAGTAGGAAAGAATAACAAAATAATAAAAAAAGTTAAACTGAACTCTAGTACTCGTATACAAAAATAATTAGGTATGCCAGCAATCAGTTCTTTGCGAAAAAATTAGAAACTGGAAAGAACCACACTTCTCTCCTGTTTTTCTGTCTCTCACACTTTTCATCACGCCTTCACGCGCCAAATTTTCTTTGCGACGACTGGAAAAAAAGCTTTTAATGGCCACTGATGCATAAAGGATCTTTTTTGTAAGTATGTATTTTGCAAAAGCTATTCGCGGAAAAATATGCACAAAAAAAGTAAAAATATATTTAGACTTACTTTGGAACGAATTTCTGTGATCCCTTGTCAAGTTTGGTTTAGAGACAACCATAACTTGACAAGGGAAGACGGAAATTCTTTCCAATGTGAATCATCTTCCCACCCTGTCGGAAAAATCAACCAACACCAACAAATATCTAGACTTATTTTGGACGCGACATTGTTAAAATATTCGATTGTTATTATTTTCTTATTGAATTTGATCAAACGCGGGCATACATGGCGTATGAGTAACACATATATCCTGCTAATATTTCATACAAAAAAAAAAAGAATAATTTAATTTGATTAGTCGCAGCGTAGTACTTGCCACTGAGTAAAACTTCCTGAAGTTGTCTCCTATTGCATGCCGATAATTTGATAAAATCGTGGCAAATCTTGCTGAAATGGACTCGTGCTCGCGGTTTTTTTCGGAGAGTTCTACAACGCTTGCCAACACCCACAATCTTCTCGAAAAGCTCCTAAACACATATTATATGTATTTTTACGATCAATTATTCAAAGATTGATTGATTTGACACTTGAGTTGCATGCATTCCGTTGATTGCGACACACTAAAAAAAATCATATATCGATATACAGGTGGTGGTGGGTGGCGTAAGTAAAGTAGCTTAAATATCTTGAGAGACGTATATTTGCCCAACATTTTTATTCCTACATTAATAACCAATATAATAAACGTAAAATAAACAAAAAATAGTACTGAGAATTTGAAAAAAAAATTAATTTTTAAAATAGATACTAAACAAATGTTGCATAAAATTAAATATTCTTAATATTTTGATAGAATTTGGTAGAGAATTAGTTTTCTTACTTCATATAAATAGTTTGAAAACTTTGGTCGCAATTATTATTAAAACATTGGGTTTGTTAAATATTAAATTAACAAAAAGTGTTAAAAACCAATCAAGTATCGGCAAAATAACATACTGATATATTTGTGAATACCTAAGATATAAAATGCCAACACTTATTGCAACATTCGGTACTTTGTGAAAATTGAGGGTGTCACTTTAGGAACTTTTACTCCACTGTAATTATTAAGGTAATTTCTTTATCTACATGCAAAACGATACTTCTAACTTCCTGACACATTGAACAACTTGAAATAGATGGTCAGTGATTTTAGCAGCGATGTCAATAGTTTTTAATTTAGTTGTTTTAATCAGTATAATATTCTGAGCAAGACGGTAAGTTCTTTATTTGTTAAGAAATTATTTCGCCCTAAAGTACTAGATTTACTGATTTATAGTTGATGTTGTTACCCAGCTCTTGCGATACCTTTTGCCTTTAGAAAAGTCCAACGATTTGCCAATGCAACAATGCGGCTCACGAGGCGTTTCAACATCGTTCTCCTCTTCATATTGTAATCAAAAAAGGAGGCTCTACAGAACAAGCGGAAGGGCCGCACTTTAGCTTCGTGGACCTGTGTCTTCCAAGGTACTATAATTTTACAAAAATAGCCACATCTGGTATACTGAGAACGGTGTGGGAGCAGTGGTCTATGATATGCAAACTAGAAGACTGTTTTGCATCACCATGGGCAAGTTAACTCTGTCTTTCTAGATGACTTTCATGCCATGAACTACATATGTCTTCTCAAAAAGAATATATAAATACACATATTCTGACAGCAGGACAACGCTGCTCGCCTTGAGAGCATATCAGGTCACCTCATTATCTTTGACACTTAATATTGATCACATCCAGGAAGCGGGCTTACCGCATTTGGGTAAAGTTACATAAAGAAAATATGGACCATGACGAGGGCAGGAAAAGGGCTAAACAGGTATTCACTGGCTCAGGGCTCTTCATCGGTCTGACATGTCTGAATGAAGAAAGAAGCAAAAGATTACTGGGAACATACATACTAGGGTGATTGACTAGGTTTTTAAAAACCGGGTTCCACCGGTTTTTTTTTTGAAATTCGATTTTTCTAATAACGAATAAACCGGATTTTTTTTTTATCGATTAAGCCGGTTTTTTTTTATTTCATAAAAAATTTTTATCTCTCAATAAAAGTTATGAGTTTTTCGAAGTTTTCAATTCTTTTCCCATTTTAAGGGAACCCCTAATTCGTTTTTAAAATTATATCCTAGGTTAATTTGGGATTAACAGTATATTATGGTTGATAACAATAAATGAATGTTTGGCGCTTACACGTTTTTTGCGTGTTTGGCCGAGCTTCTCCTTAAATTCGTGTTTTGCATCTTGATTTTGTGAGAACAAATGGAGAGATCCCCACTTTTACTCCGCCGAAGAGGAAGCTTTTTTATGGCAGAAGTACCCTCGGAGGTTTGCCATTGTCTGCCGAGAAGCGACCGATATTTGAAACACATTTTTTTATGTTGCTGGGACCAGAAATTGAACCATGGAGTGGCAGTAAGCACCTCTAAGCACTCGGTTACGGCGGAAGGAGCACTACTCAAATCCGAAAAAAGTCAGAAAGAATGTATACAAGGAATAAAAAAATGATGAAATAATTGTTTTATTATTTTCTAAATTGAAGCTATCTTTACTGTTAATAGTTTTCTTGTAATTTTTGGTCATGACTTCATACCAACATAAGCATTTTCACTATATGAAAACTATGCAAAATAAAACCAGTTTATGCGGTTTTTTTCAAATTTGCAAATTTTCGAATAACTCGAAAATCGATTTTGGAAAAAAGGTGAATAATCGAACACCATAATACATACCAAAGAACCAAAGCACTCCTTCACCTTGAAAGGTACAAAGTAAGAATAAATAGTTACAGACATTCTCACTAGTCACTGCTCAGAAGTCCGAGGCTTATTAACGATGTGTTGGCCACTCTAAACAAAAATCTAATATAATCTATTTATTCTGGTTTAATCAAAACAATTGTAAAGCCCACATTAAAAAGTAAATACCTACAGTAAAAGGCGTTCTAAGCGACCCTATTTGCGGAGGGAATGCGCGAAGAACGACCCTCATAACTGGTTCATATGTAGAACAACACTCTTTTTTATTGAAGTACTTCGCCCATACAATTAAAATAAATAAATTTTGAAGTGAGAGACCATTAATTGGGATCGGGTTAGACCGCAAGAAAAAAATGGTTTGAGAAATTCTTCACTCAAAGACGCCCCAATTCTCGATTTCATGGCGATGGGTATGAGAGTCGCGGCTACATACTTTTACACACTCAGCGCTTCAAAAAGGAAACAAGTATTTTACCTACGACGCTATGATTACTGCAATAAGCACTCTCCCTTATGTAACTATAAGTTCCCCGCTTTTTCCACGGTCTAAATGTTGGGCCGATTTGTTCTAAGCCACTTTAAATGGCAAAGGCTTTTTAAGCAAACTCCTTCTTGAAATTTAAACACTACTTACTGAGTAATTTTGAAAGAAGAACGCTTCGAGTTAAACTGAGATAATTTTTACACTAGTATTTTTTAAGTGGTTTAATTCATTTGTTTTCAGTTTTGAAATTGGTATTTAGTTGTCAAAATTTCTGAATTATTTTCAAATTTGTACCCATCGGTCGACTTTCGTAAAATAGCACGAAGTGCAGCAGCTGGCACATACAATGTAAAAATTTATGTTAATGCTGCAAACATATAATTTTTGCACTCTTTTATAGCAAGTTTGTCTTAAGCAACTTTGTCTTTTGCTGTTGTCCTTGGCAGTTTTCACAGCGTCTCGCTTGCAGCTGCTTTGCAGCATTAATTAATGGAATTTTAGAAAAATAAGCAAAAGGGGAAAGCAAAATATTATGCAATAGTTTGCAAGAAAATGTCCTTTGTGTAAGACAAAGATTTTAAGAAAAAATGTCGTAATTAATTCAACTACAGAAAAAGGGCAAGAACATGTATGATAGGAACCAAGCCAGTCTGCTTTTGCCAAATTTTCACCAACAATTTAAAATGAAAAATTCAACTCAAAGCGAAGGCAGTCGTACTTTTCTGCAAGATCAAGTGTTTCTGAGAAGCAGATAAAATTTTCTACGATATTAAAGGCAGGTATTGATAAGGCCGAGCTCCTCCTAAAATTTATGGTGTGCGTCTTAATGTTGTTACACAAATGGAGAGACCTACAGTTTTACGCCGCCACCGAACGGCAAATGGATTTTTTCCATTTGCAGAAATACTAGCAGACCTGGTGAACTTCGTATCGGCCAAAATTAATTTTCATTCAAACATCTTGGTCCAATATTTTCACCAACAATTCACGTTAACGACTTCCAGTGGCACATTTATCTGCTATGATTGTCGCAAGAGTTCGCGACGCATACACTGTTGGCACTGGCATACAGAACAACGTTTCACTCATTAAATTTAATGGGGTATTATGGAACACATTTTTTTAAGAAATTATGAAATTTTATCAACGTAACTATTTTTCACAACTACGTGGGCTTCCCCTCTTCAAAATGAGGTATCAGTTATTGGTAACAGAAAAATACCTTTGAGAAATAAGTATGTATATAGAAGATAAATTAATTTATTTTATTTCACAATGAAAATATATCACTTCAAGAAACTCAATTTTTCCTTGTAAGAAGTATAACTTATTTAAATACTAATAAAACGCTTTCGAAAGTGATTTCTGAAAAGCTTTGCTAGTTCTAAACAGTTACTAAAAGATTCATAAAAGACTTGTATGGAATTCTTTAAACTCCAAAAAAAGGAACAATTTTTCATTAACCCTCCGTCGGTTAGATGGTTCTGGCCAGATATTTTTCGATTTCGATTTTATTTTAAATATATTTAAAATTGAGCTTTCGATTTGAAACTTCTTGACTTTTACTTGAAATTCTTTAGCAACGTATCCATGAAGGAATCAGGTGGAAAAAATTCACAAAAGCATATTTTTCAAGGATATGTAAGTTATATACTTCGGACGATCGAATGTCGTCTGGGCAGACCCATGATTTTTTTTTGAAATATGAGATGGTACGCCATTTGATCAATTTATATTGTTTGTAGGAAAGATTACGCCGTTCCAATACCATTTTATTACTATTTTCTTCTCTATAAACATTTGAAATCGAGAATTTGTTCATTATTCGAAGTGCTGTTTGTTTTTTTCAAAATGGGTGATGAAATTGAATATGTTTATAGCACACGACTTAGAAGTAGTTTAGATGCCGATTTTCATGTGAGATTGGCAGAAGCATTAACCGAGGATATTCGCCGCCGAAGTACTGATGAAGATATCGACGATAATAACTTCGTAGAATACTTATGGTATTATTTTCAATATAAATACACGAAATTTCTGGCCATACCGCATTCGACCGTTCGAAGGTTATCGGAACGTCTGACCGACAGAGGGTTAAACTTTTGACAGTTCAGCGGAAATAAAAATCAATTTTTTTCACATTAAAGTGTCTCGAAAACCCGTATTTTAGGACATTTCACAGTCTTACGACCACATATTATAAAAAAAATTTTTCTAACCTAATAAGCTGTTAAAATTATAAAAAAATACAGATCGCGAAAGAGCTGGTTATGAAATTGCAGTTCTTGTATGCAATATGTGTTTTTAAAAAGGGAGGTGATATGGGAACTTTTCTTCATATTTTATGTAGTTTTAACAAAAGCAATCAAAAAAGCACAGCTTTTTGAAATTTTGTCGCACACTTAATCTTACTTCTTCTTTAATAAAAAGAGATAATGATCTTTGATAAAACAATGATGTTTTTATACATATTTTAACAAATTAATTGGAATTAAAATAAGAACAAATGGTTGCAGCTCCAAGACGTTGTTGCCCAGAGGGAGCTTATTATCTGTGCCAGCCGCGGTTTCTGGTTGTCGTCTACAATTTATAGCCAACTGCTCTAGCTTTGAAGAAATTGACACTTTTTGCCAAAAAAAAAATTTTATCTTAAGGCTTCGCCTAATTTTAACTGAACTGAACTGAGCCAAAATGGTATGACACTTGCTAGATTTTTTTCCTTAAATTATGGACAATTTTGATTTTTGTAAATAAACTCAGTTTTGAAATTTTTTTCTTACTTACTTAAAACGATTTGTCGTGTACCCAAGACTTTCCTTGAAGCCATAACTTTGAAGGTAATTCTAGTTTGAGTGAGACGCAGAAAACTTTAAAAAGTAGCCAACTATCTTCTAGGATGAAAAAACTGAACAAAAAACATTTTGAAAATAAGAAGAATGCACATAAGCATAAAAAAAATATGTAATTAAATTAAAATGATTTAAATTTTTTTCCTACGAAAACTTTTGCATAGTACAAACAAACAGAAAACTTGTTTAAAAAACAAAAAAAAAAACAAGAAAAATTGCAAGCCTTAAAGAAAATTCTAAAAGAGTGGCAGAAGGGAGCACAAAAACTTTCTCCGTATTTACAACACTTTGTACAGAAATGAATAAAATAATAAAATTCAGTTTCTTTTTACAAGTTGCTCGAAATAAGTGCGTTAGTAGCATCTCTCCTTTCTGTCACACTACGCACAGCTTGGCCTTTGTGCGATTGTGCTATCATTACAATATTCGTAATTATTAATTCGTTAGTTGTCTCCGTCCCTTTGGCATCGTGCAGCGTGGTCATGTCGAAATAATAATAAGCGACAAACTTTTCCATTTTTCAACAACACATTTGAGCGGGCCGGGCCGCTCGCTTTATACACAATTACCGGAAATTAGGGCAAAACGTTGGCATTCAAATATTTTATGTGCACTGGGAGCTGTTAAGTTGGCCAGGTTGCTTGCTAAACTCAACGTTTTCCATACGCTTGCGCTGCGTTGGGAGACGACGCACAATAGATTGTGAAGTGGATTATACCAAAGTAGTGGTTTCTCATTTATTATTTATGGTCTAGACTTTCAAAAAAAATAGATAAAAAAAATAAAAGAAAAACATAAAAATGTTTTTCATTGCTCTCCATGTTATGCTAATTTCTATATTTGCCCCAGGGGAATATGTATTTTGCATTTGAAGTTTTTTCACTTTTGTTGCACCTCGCATATTCTAAAGACTCTGACGGCATAAGTTCTGTGATAAAGTTTTAATTTTCATGATTTGCATTTTTTATTACTAAATCATTACATTTCACATTGCGGCTATTTTTTTGTTGCCGCAGGTAATGACAAAACAATGAGGAAGCATATTAAAACTGTTGATATAATGTTTGTATATAAAAGAGGAGCTTGTAGAGGAACGTTCTTCGAGTTGAAAAAAACGAAAAATCTAAAAAAAAAAAAAAAAATAAAAAGTTGTTATGCGACTGCTAATTCATGATTTCCTACAATTAGCCTAGTCACTCTGGCACAACTTTTAGGTGTACCCTCAAATAGATGCCTAACGGATAAAAAAATACACTGACTACAATAACGAAATATTACATAATGCCAAAAAATAAAAGAATGCAGTTTCATATAATTTTTATTAACCGGCTTGAAAAAAAATAAAAAAAAAAAATAGGAGGAGGTTATCAATTCGTCGGAACATTTTTCTTTTCGTTTTATGTACATATTTTACCGTAGAATTTTGGACCACGATAACCGTTTTCGATAATTATTTTTTTATGGGAAAGGCGGTACCACAATGATGGTCATATACGAGTTTGGTTCAGTTCCGATCATTGTATCATGAATAAATTAACGGTTCCACTAAATTTTTATATGAGAACTGAGGTCGGTTTATTTTTTGCTTAGAAATTACTTGTGCATTAGGGCTGTTAAGCACGGGATTCCCGGATCCCGTTCTATTTAAAGTCCCGAAAATCCCGGGTCTCTTGGCAAATAATCGCGGGATTTTTGGGATTTGTAATTTCCAACGAAACATATGAAATGGAATATAATAAGACTAAGTAGGACTAAATATTTCTGATTTATTTATGAATTTTATTTTAATATTTTTATGTTAATTTTTGTACTAAAAGAAACTTGAGTTTGAATACAAAAATGCAAAAACTGGATAAATCTAAACGATTTTGTTTTCTCTTTAATATGAAAAAAATACATACAAACACTAATAGCAGAAATAACCAGTTTTGGCTATATTTTCTATTTAATGTTTGACATTTTTTTTATAAGAGTTTAACAAATTCTATAACAAACTTCATATAAATGCATATATCAAAATTTGTACAAAAATTTTTAAAATTCAACAAATCTTAGCAACTTCCCTTACAATTTCAAACTTTTTATTCAGAATTTTTAAAATTTTTTAGGTATGCAGTTTTATAGCCCAATAAATTCAAGTGAAAATGAGGTGCAAGTTTTATGTGGCTAAGTGTTCGCGTTGATTTTTAATAATTTTTTTCGCTGACGCTGCTGGGCATTTTCTTCCACATAAAACAGTGCTCGGCAACCCATAGCGTCGCGAGGCCGAAAATAATCGTATTTTTCACACAGACACGATCGGCAATTCACACGTACGTAAAGCTGTGTACGCGAAAGCTACCCTGCAGAAAAAAATTATCAATTGATTAAAATAACCAACTTTATAGTTAGCTTTTTTGCGGGATTCCGATAAATAACTAACTTGTAATTAGCTATGAAAAAACTAACTTCAAGTTAGTTGTAAAATCGTGCAGGAGTCATGCAGACGTTATCGGCAGTTTGTTTTCTTTACAAGATTCTATTTAAATGTCCTCATTCAAAATTACTTTCAATGCACTCTTTTTCTGCACTTCGCAGATTCTTTTTCGTATGCAGGACAAATAAAATAAAGGTGGAAATTTCATATTATCATTTTGATGTTATGTCTGATCGAATTCAAATATGAGACCATCTATAAAGAACATGTAAGCAAATAAGCAAATATGTAAGGTTAAATAAAATAAGTAAATAAATAAAAATATAAAAAGTTGAAAAATTCCTTATTTTAATTGATAATTTATATCCAAAAGTAGTTAGTTACAAATTAGTTGACTTTTAATGCAGAGGAAACCAGTTCACACTACTTTGCGGCCATCGTATTTTGTAAGCACTTGAAACTTGCACTTTATCCTACTAAAATATACTGGGCTATAAACCTAAAATTTTTCTAAAACTTCTGAAAAAGAAGTTCGAAATTTTAGGGAAATTGGTTAATATTGTTGAATTTTCATAATTTTCATAATTTTTTACAAAGTTGGAAACGTGGATTTATATGGTATTTGTTATATAACTTGTTAGATTTTTACAAGAACATATTAAATATTAAATAAACAAAAGAAATATAGCCAAATATGGCCAAAATTAGAGTTTATATTATTTCTGCCTCTGTTGTAAAAAGTTACACTGATGAATTAGTATTAAAGCCTATTACTTTCCGCTTAAATTGCGCTGAACTTATTTCAGTTGGTTGGCGCTGAAGTAAAAATTTAAGTATATTCTACATAAAATTCATATTATTTGCGTTAAAAATTCATTGAAAAGCAATATTAACAAATACTAATAATGGAAAAAAAAATGTCCCGTTGCGACATGTCCCGTGCGACTGTGATTAAAATTAAATAAAAGAAAAGTATAAATAATTTTTTAGTAAAATCAACACCAGTTTTTAGAGCCATCAATGCACAACATTCTGAAATTAGTCCAGTTGAAATATTGCCCTAGGTTTCGCTGAAATCGGCCTTTTAATTGTAGGCCGCGAAAACTACTTCTGTTTTTGTCTCTTGCGAATGCCTTGGTTTTTTGCAATTATTTTAAAGAACATAAATTTCCAAAAATCAGCTTTAGCACCAATTATAGGCCTAATTGAGAGCTATAAGATAATCCTATTGTTAAAATAAAAAAAGTTTTAGATTATGGTTTTTTTCAGTTTGAGTGTGTTTGATGGTCACGTTCAACACGATGGAAACGACCATTTGTTTTATTTTTAAATTTTTTGTCATCGATCTTTTTTCGACACATCTTAAGTCACTCTATCTATAACAATTATTTTTGGGTTTGTTGCTAATTAAGTAAATTTTATTTTAAATAAAAAAGTATATTTAAAACTCATTTATTTATTATTTATTATATAGTAGGAAAGCTTATCCAACAATGTTGATGCGATTTTTTCGAGATAAGTTAATGCAAATAATGAATGTCTAAAACCCGGGTCTAATCCCGATATTCCGGTATTCCGGGATAGTAATAATGAAATCCCGAAAATTCCTATATCGAAAAAATACAAAAAATTGGCAATCCTATTGTACATATACGCCATGTAGTAAAGGTGCTAGAGCAGCAGATTTTGTTACGCATACGCCATGTATCCCTGCGTTTGATCAAATTTAATAAGCAAACAATAACAATCGTTTACGGGAAAGTGATTAGTCGCAGCGTACTCCTACTACTTTGCACTGCCCTTACTTAGGTAGAGAATTTATTCTTCTATAAAAAGATATTCTTTCCATTTTAATACGATGAACAGAGGCATTATTTCGACCTGAAATGACGAATTGACTGGTGTAAATGGTGAGTTTTTTTCAAAAAAGGTAGCCAAAATTTTAAATTTAAATAAAAAGGCATTGGACCCAACAAATGGTTTGTTTACATAAAAGTTTTTAATCTTTTCGACGCCTTTTTGCATGAAGAATCATTCTACGGGTAAGCGTCGAAGGAAAGCAGTGCCTCCATCCGATATTCGAAATTTCATGGCGAAGGGAATTTGAAAGCCATTGACATTTTAAAGGATAAGTAATTCGGTTCCGTTGATTGTGTGAGCTAATTGCACTACCTTTTAGCCAAAATCGTTAACTATCAGCCATTCAGCAGTCAACTTCTGGTGGGTCCCTATAACTAGTAATTTTTCAGAAAGCTATTCAGCACTCGAAAGAGCCTAAACTTAGATTAAAGACAGTATGTATGGGTTCGAGAAGGCTGAAAGACCATAAAACATAAATGTTCATTGACTTTGAGGCCTAGGGCAAGCGGGGTGGATCAGAAAAGAGAAAGATAAGTCGACATTAATGAGCTGGTAACTTCAAAAATTTCTCCGATTTCATGACAATTTTATACTCTGACTGCCACGTTGCCTTGGAACCCACATAGTCTAAAGTTTTTTATTCTTTACGATAAGACTTAGGAAAATTTCATGATAGTTTCTTAGAAGATACGCACATTTTTCTGTGTTTTTAGGGTACACTGGCTGGTGCCTAAGACGGTGAGGATAAGGCGATAGGGTTCCTGCACTTAAAAGCTGAGAAGGAAGCTACATTGTAAGTCGTTGAACTTCGAGCATTATGTGCATCTGAAGACTATCGTGTTCTCTTCGACCCAAAAGGGACTACCGAATATGTAGCATACAACTTGATGAAACGTACAAATATGCAAGGCGCTTGGAACAAAGAAGAGGCAGAACCGATTCAACTCTTTCTGCGTAAATGTTGTGTAATTTTAATATCGTGATTGTGGAACGAACTTTTGAAAGCAAAGCCTGGAAAGACCAGGAGCCATTATATAAAAAGAGCAGTCGGCGTTTTTTCTTCCGAAAATATAGGAATTATGAAAATATTTCGTAGGTAACACCAGATGCATAAGTAGATCCAAACTTTTAATAACCCAATCTATGTAACTAAACCTTATCAAAGTTCCCTAGCCAGCTAAAACCTTCCTGGTCATGGATGCGCTGTTAGGCATTATTTCACGAGAACCATAGCGCGAAAAACTGCCGCCGTTGTGTCCTTCGAATCAACTGTCATCTGCTCTGCAGTGTTGCCAGAAGGTTCAAAATAAAAAAGCTATATAAGCTTAAAAGAAAAGCCAGAAAAAGCTATAGGCTACTAAAAAAGAAGTTAGAAAAAGGCCTACATTTTTAAATTCTTTATATTCTGCTAGTTATATTTTACACATGTATGCTACAAACATGTGTATATGAAATACTTCTTGTACTCATATTACTAGTACAATATGATCGTAATGTGGTTTTAATTCGAAATCAAAGAAAGAAGGCGTATGATAATTTTTGTGATTGTGGAAGTATACGGAAGTATATATCCAAACTACTACAGAGAATGAAGGACCCTTTGCCTGAGTGGGTAGAGGTGCGTACTACCACTCCGTAGGATCTGGGTTCCATCTGTAGTCCGATCAAAATCTAAATTAGAAACAGTTTTTTCTAACAGCAGA
>JAPVRG010275727.1:0-11250 GCA_029783565.1 Rhagoletis cerasi
TGTGACAACATCAAGGCGCACGCCACAAATCGGAGGAGAAGCTCGGCCAAACACTAACATATGTGTAAGCGCCAAATTATTATTATTATTAAATAACCGATGCTCGGCCTAGTCTGATGTATTCTCCGGACAATGCCTCCGGAGATGCAGAGGTGGTAATTGATGATTACCATTGGCCACAGTGCCTACCCACCATTTTTGCTTGAATAAATATTTTTTTATATAAATACATATATGCAAAATACTGGTCTTCCCCTCTCACTGAGTTATTCACTCAGCGACGGTTTACTTCCAAAGAAACAATAGAATCGGCGCGATATCGACTATTCAGTTTACCTGCGTTTGGCTGGGAACAGCAAGTGCTATTTTTTCAATTCTAATGAATTCTATAAGTTTTATGAATTTTCACATAAAGGTATTTATCATTTATTTTGTATGTTTTAATTTTTCCATAAAAAAATAGACTTGGAAATTCACATGCTTTGGATTATTAGTACCGGTTCGTCAGATCTGGAAATAAGATGTGTGTTTTAGAGAATTTCATGCAGCTTTCGAATATAAAATTCGATCTCTTCGCGCGACTTTGCAAATATACATATGTAGGTATGTAAGTTTCGATTTTCTGCTTTTTGCGTAATTTCGCGAAAAGAATATTTTGAACAATAGAAAAATCGTCCCAAAAATTTGAAAAAATACTTTTAGAGTACAGTGGAAAGCAGAAAAGATAAATTCACCAAAATTCCATCACATTTAATGGTTGAGCTAGAATCGAACCCAGGTCCTCCGGAGTTGTAGTAGGCACCTCTAACCACTCAGCCTCAGCGACCGCTGTGAGTTTTTATTCCCATGATATACTTGTGCGACGAAGAAATTTAATATGTTATACATACATATGTATGTATGTGTTACAGGCCAAACCCTATTTTCGGACAAACTAGTTTTGCCTAGGCTAAACTAGTTCTACCTACATGCGAAAGGATAAACCGGAATAGCCTTGGTGAAACTGGTCTGGCCTAAGCCCGAGAGGAGAAATCAGCTAAGCCTAGGCTGAACTAATCCTCGTTAATTAGCTCTGAGTTACACACCCACAAATCACATACGATATCTCGGTACGAATTTTTTTTTTAATAGTTGAGCTGTGTAATTGGCCAAAAAATACGAAAATTCGAAAAAAAGGATATAATTTTCGATGAATTGGCAGCTATAATAAGGTCCTTAATTCATAAAGTATCTCAATAAAAATTGGATTCTGCGAAAAAACGTGTTTGGGGGTTTGTTTCTTACTTTAGGCAGAAGGAATATGGTTCTTTTTTTTGACTCCCCTAACCCTTATTTCTTTAAATTCACAACAGTTGTCAATTTGGGCCGAATTTTTAAAGTTTCGTAATTTTTACTTATATAAATTCCATGTTTTGGTTCTTAACATCCATTTTATATCTTATTCTTCAAGATTGGTTAGGTTTGTTTCTTGGCCGTTTATTGTAATATTTTAATGGTTGTGAGCTCTAGGCCGAGGGTTAATAAAACATCTGTCTTATATTCCTTTTTGTTTATTACTGTCGATACTTCGCCATTAATCTGGTCGACTCCAAGCAAAGCCAAGATTTTCTGAAGATGCCCTTAGATTAAAGGCTAAATATCAACAGTAATAAACAAAAAGGAATATAAGACATTTAGTTGTTTTATCTACCCTCGGCCTAGAGCTCACAAACCTTTAAAATTCTTCAAGATTCTAAAAATATTATAGACGCCATTACTTTTGATATCTATTAATTTATTTCAGGATTTCATAGTTTATTTAATTCCACCTTCGTGAAGTCTAATCTCAAGCGTTTTCGAAATCTTTTAGTTTCGAAACTTATCTAAAAGTCTCCATGTAGATGCATCGTCAAACTTCCACTTGCCCATTCTTAAACAAAATTTTAGTCGTAGGTAAGTTTTCACTTAAATTGCATTTGTACTATAGTTATCAAACGAAAATTACGGCACCAGAATGAGGGTATCAATATGTTTTATAACGGCATTCTTTTAACTGGGACAGGATCAGTTTGAGAACACTATGACTGTAAGAGAAGAGACGAAAGATTGCATACGGTTTTCAGTTTAGTTTTATGAAGTGCATAATGCAGTTTTTATCGCGATATAAGTATATTCATAAAAATGCATGTCCCTTGTTTGTCGCAAAAACATCATAAATTGAAAAATCTAAAATGCGAGAAAAACAATTTTAGAGATCTTAGTTAGGCTGTCTGCATTGGACAAATATATGTATATACATTAAAGCTGCCATCAGAGCTACTTTGATACAAGAATAATTGAATTTTCGTTATAGATACATATGTACGTAACAAGTTGCTAAACAAATAACCGAATTTCCTTCATATAAGGCACACTAGTCAGATATCGTTATGCATTTTTTACACAAAGTAAAAGTAGAGCAGATGGAAATTTCCGCACATTTAACTAAACAATTTTAAAGGAAAATCTAAAACAAAGTTTTATATTTTTATTATAAAAAAGTATTTGGCATTTAAAATTTTTTTTCACAAATGTTTATTTGCAATGCATTTACGTACAAATTCATATGTGTGTGTAATCATATACAATTTATAGTCGTATGGATTTTGGTTCAAACACTTCGTTGGACTTTACAAAAATTGCTATGTATGTATTTATGTATTTGTTTCATAGTAAGTTGATGTACTTATGTATTAACGAAAAGTTTTTAAAATATGCGCTTCTCAGTGCAGACATACATACATATACATACATACATATGTATGTATGCAAGTGTTAATTTCCAAATGTCTTAATTATGCATATATGTATGTATAGTATATACTCATGTAATTAATAAACTTATTGACTAATCAGGGACTCGTTGATGCGTTGCCACGTCTCAAATATGCACTTAAACACCTAAAAAGAATTTAAATTTATGGTAGTATAGTAAGGGTTCAACTCCTCCGCTCGACATCAATCCACATTATCTTCAAAATTCATCTTCTTCAGCTCGTCTTATTCTTCTCATCATCTTCACGCTTAGCACTTCGGTGTGAGCAATGAAACTTTTTATTACACTTGCACTGATTCTTATCCATTTTTTTTACATTTTTAAATTTTTTGTTGCCAACTTTTTTTCAATTTTTGTTTTTGCTTTTGCCAATTTCAAGTGCAATGTTCAATTTTATTGCTCTACCAATGCCCTCGCGCTTTACCACTTAGGCTCACCAGTTCCGTAGTTGGCGCCACCCGCGCGCTCCAAGGCATCACGGAAAAGTTCAATGTCCAGTTCATCGTCAACGCCCGCATATAATTCAACAGCAAAATTCTGTTTCGAAATAAAACAAAACAGGCACATTAGGTAGATACATAAACACATACATACGAAAAAACATATGTATTGAAAAAACAGTTGCACATATGTATGTACATAATGGCACATTTAGTCATCAATAAAAGTACAGTCAGCCATTGGGCGCTTTGTGGTTCTTCAACGACATACCTAAGTACTTATGTATGTAAGTACATACGCATATTGAACACTTACACTTAGCACCTCACGCACCAGCGCCTTATCGGTGGACATTTTGGCACGTGGTAATACGCTGACATACTGGCCGATCCACGTCAGGAAGACGAACTTCTGTCGCTTGGACATCTCATCGCCCATTTGTATGCGGATGTAACCGAATGCGCGGTCATTATCACCAAATTGCTCGCGGAATTCGGTGAAACCCTGACCGCGTGCAGTACAAGTAACGGTGGGTCCATGGAACTTGAATACGGCCCTAAGAGATGGACGTGAAATTTGTTATTTGTCCAAAAAAGACTATAAAAAGAGCGGAAAAGTGGAAAACTTACCATTCGGTATCTGTTTGATCAGAGCGAACGTCTTCGTAGGCCTCACGAATGGCATCTTTGTCGAGTTCCGTGGGTGAGAACATCTAAAAGTTAAAATGGAGGAGAATTAATATTTGGCAATGACAAAATATTTCCTCTATGTTCAGCATATAAGGTGCACGTGCTGCCTCTGGTAGCGAATTTATTTACAGCGGTATCTGCTTCAGTATAAAATAGAAAATAAAATAAAATCGTTAGATTAGAAATTCAAATATAAATAAAATATAGGAACATATCCATACGTATGATTTACATACCTAACATTTAATAATAAATATATGTATAGTTAAGTTGTCAGTCTATATTAAATAATAAATCGAAATATGACTTAATAAATTTATTAAAATCTTTTGTATATACTTAAACATAAATACTATACCAAAAGCAAATCTATGTGTGAATGTTAATGTAATTAAATTGTTAAAAGGTTAAAAAAGTTCCTACAACATCTTCCTGAAATCTAAATATCTCTTTTATTTATGTCTCAATTCCGCCATCAAACTGGTACACTTTTCTTGTAATTATTTTATATTATTTCAGGTTAGTCAGATAATTTTTTTTGTGAGAACAATTTTGTTAAAAATAATAACGGGCTATTGATTAAGACCAAATTATATCTGATATCTAATTGTTAGTAAATGGCAATTTTTGTATGGTTAGTGAGAAATTTTTCGTTTTACGTAAAGTGTCTAACTCAAATTTAGTAAAACTACCTTTTGTTATGCTAAAAATTGTTGGTTATAATGAAATTGAAAAATTAAGTTTTTAATATTGGTACTTACTTTGCTTTGGCATCGAGATTAATAGTTTAAATTGAAAAAAAAAAAATCTATACATTACCCATTCATTATAAAAGTTCGAGATGCCTTTACAGAAGGTTTTGCATTATGTAAATTGGCTTTTATGGTTATTAAAAAATTCTTATGAAAATGTGTGGGCGTGTAATGTGGGCAGTCAAAAAGAAAATGTATGGAAAATAAAAACTGAATGATGTACTACATTACGCCGGATCGGTTCCCATACGAAAAAAAAAGTTTGTAGTTATTTATCGCCTTTTCCCTCTAATTTGCATAAGGGTCATTCCATTTAAAAAAGGAAAACGACAAAATATGTTAAATGCCTTAATTATCCATATTTCAGTAGCAACGTCTTACTAAATGACTACATTTAATTTATTTGTGTAAGCACATTAAAAAAATAAAAAGAAGATGCAATGGAAACTTTTAATTTATACATAATTACTTTACACCAGTCACGAGGACCTGTCCCACCAGTCACAATTCTAAATATTTTTAAATATTCCTATGAAGATTATATCAGTCTAATTTCTAATGAAAACGAAAGCGCATAGTATGTGTCTTACAACACAAAAAAAAAAAAATTCCGCTTGAAAATTAAGTGTTTTGGTTAAAATACGTCTTTGAGTGCACAAAAGTAAAATAGAGGGATTTTTAGTGTCCCACCAGTCATATTCATTCAAATAATAGTAACAAATAAGTTATCAATCGGTTGGTATTTTTTTGAAAGGAATTTTATACATTAGTTATTTATCTATATTAAAAACTATCCTTCACTGTTGTATAATTTCCGACGACATACATAGTTATAATTCACAATTGATCACATTCTGGAGTCAAATGTCCCACTAGTCACAATGGAATGGCCCATAAGCAGTTACCTACATACATACATACGCCTGGTGTTCACATGCGTGCAAGTTTGCTTTCCTGCAGATTTTTTAATACATTTTTTTTAGGTTTGTGTGAATTATGCGCACTTCAAATGTGATGTATATACATACATATGTAAGTATGTATACTATGCATGCGCTCACAAAATATATAAACAATATTTATAATTTTTTTTATGCATATGTTGTGTGTATGGATGCACAAAAGTATTGTATGTAGATATGAAGAAATACTATGCAACTACATACATATATATGCATATACATATGTATGTATGAAAGAGCCTGCTTACACATACATATTTTAATCATCTGAGTCATGCCTGTTGCCGGTGCACTTCTTTTCGCGACAGTGCAGCCATCGAATTCAAGGAATTCTTTGTAATTCCTCAGTACTTTCATTTCCCGCACCATTTCATTTTTTATTTAATTCTTTTTCTTCAAATAAGCCTTTAAGATTTTATATTACATTTGATGATACAAATGCTCACGCACGTATGTACATATGTATGTATGTAGTATGCATGTACATTAGAGCGTCTCGCCTTAAAGGCGAAATAAAAAAAGTTCGCTGTACACTCCCTCATATAAAGCATTTAAAAAAATAATAACATTTTTCTTTTGAACAACCCTAGTAGTCGCCCAATAAAATTTTTGTCATATATTCGGCATTTATAGTCGGATTTTAAAGTGTGATAGGTACGCCAACGTTTGCATTTTTCCTACGGAAGTTCACTGAGCTCATGTGCTCCATTTTGGATTTGTTTTTGGGATCATATAAGATTTTAAGCGGTCATAAAAAAGCAGTCCAAAATAACGATTATTTTTTGATCCAAAAAATAAAAACCAAAACGCGATTATGATTTGATCGAAAAAACAAAAGTCATAAAATAACGATTATCAAATGGCATATAAAGGCTGGTTTTCATTATGTCATATTTTGACGACAAAATTTGTGTGCATATTTTGACACAACTTTATCTCCTTTATCCATACATTTACCGATTATATTATGAGCCAAAAACAGACAAATAGCCGATTTAGTAGCGCATGTATATGTATACCCAGTAGATGATTCAGGAGCTAAAAGCCCATCAAAAGGCCTTCCTGAGAGTCAAGAGGCATTTCACTGTGTATTCCTTTCTCCTTTCTTTTTTGCAGGTATAAAATGGCACAAATTGAAGGATTTCTGTTTTCGTTACCCATAGAAGGGCTTTCAGAACGCTTTTTTGAGGAGTTCTTCAAACTTTAATACATATTTATTTAAGGTTCATATCAAATAGGTTTTATGCCAATTTAAAATGCATATTGAGGTTCATTTGTAAACTTATACATTCGTGTAAATTGTAGAGAGGAAAAGCTCTTCTGAAAGACATGCAGGAAATCACTCTGTTAAGCCCTTCTTGGGTAAGCCTTTTAGAATGGCTTCACTTTGGTAGGCCTACCTGAATTATCTTCTGGGTGCCTGTATATATTTATCCCACAACATTTAAATATAGTATGTACAGCCGTACGCTATAATCACCGAAAAGTGCTCATCGCCGAGAGCTTTCATTTCATTTTAACGGATAATTTATTAAATTAGTTTGAATTCAATGTAAAGCAAAAACAAATTATTTCTGAAAAAAAAAATTACACTAATTTTGCAAAGCAAATGAAAGTGAAATGACACTCTAGAAAAAGTGTAAAGAAAAGCAGCACGAAATCGAAAGCGAAAAAGATTTAAAAGTGGAAACAAAAAAAATATTTATTTCATTTGCACAATAATCAATGCACGAGCGAACGGACTCATCTAAAATAAAGAAGCGCCGATAGACAGGCCAGAGTGCGGCAAATGGGGAAATGGGCATTATTGGGCTTAACTGTATGAGTAATTCGAGCAAACAGACAGTAGCTCCCAGAAGTCATGCAACTACTGAACACTCATTTCGTTATGTTTAGCCGCCCGTCTCGTGAATCGCGAGTGTGTAAAGCAAAGTAGTTTAGTAATTTGCCATTAATCAACAGGGAATGCATCTGCATAAATTTAACGATCAACCCGTAAAGGAAGTATGTAAAAACATACATACATAAGGCCATATGTGCATACATACATGTAAATACATATGTACATATGTACATATGTATGTATGTATAAGGAAAAGGCATAAAGCATTCATATTTATTTATAGCGGATACAATATTTTTGTTGTCTAAAATGAGTGTATTGAATGCTGAAAAGGCTTGCAATTTTATTGTTTCTCATTTTTATTGTTTTATTTGCCTTTTATTTGTTACAAGTTTTATTTTGTACATTTTTTTCGAATTCTGCTGACTTGCATTACTTTTATGGCGCTGTTAGATTGGAGATATGTAGCTTTATTGCTACTTTTGTTATTTTTTGTTTGTATGTTTGACGCAACGCGTTTAAGTGCTCATAGATACATATATTTTATTAATGATTTTCGTTCATTTTTGCCCATATGCGGTAAAAGTGTACGCCGGCCGTCGTAGAACTCATTTAACGTGTGTTCGCAGCGCCGCGTAAATGCCTGCCACCTCAGCCGCAACAGCAGCCGCACACTCGCGTGCACTTAGTGACTTCCTCGCACCGCACTGTACACAGTGCACTGTGCACTTTAATGCGCTGTTTGTTACTTAACTAAAGTCACACATGTGCAATGTTCAATCGTACGCATGTATAGATGTATGAATGTATGTATAGGCAGCAAATGGACTCATCCATTGAATGCGATTTGAGTATGCGCCGCAAGGTTATTAATAAATTTCAAGTTTAAAATCAGCGTAGGAAATGAACGAGTGCTGCGTGTGAGTTGCGTGCGAGTTGGCGGTCGTGTTGCTATGAAGTAGTATCTTCAACGTAGACGTTGCAGTCGGCGTCACCACTGTCGTTGCACCCACCCAGGCGATGCGTCGCTTCACTCATCATGAAGGTGAGAGTGAAAAAATACTTTACGTGTGATTGTATATACGGCTTTATGCAGATAACTACATTAATACACGCATAAAAATATATAAATATTTTGTAGATTTTAACCCTAGACGTACATTCTTCTTCGTTTCGAGGACGCTCCATTGCATTATACAGTTTATTATTGTTTTCCTTTATTGTGAATAATTTAAATTTTAGGTTTAAAATCACATTCAAATGAATAAACAAGTATTCAAATCATTAAATAAATATTCCGACTAAGGAATGGCGATTTTATTATATTGTGTCTGGGTCTACGTGCAGTCCGGTGTTAGTTTAAAAGTGGATGTCGTCGTTTCGACGAAGAATGTCTTTAGTGTACTAAAAATATGAATGCCCTTCTCGGGTTAAAATAGGAGAAAGTAAGAACTAATTGCTAACAAAGTCATACACACATACATATGTGCCCTGCAGCAATTCGGACTCACCCTAGGCTCGCCCTCAGATAGTCCCTATTGTTACCAGTACTAGTCCCTCATAATTCCCCTACCAATGATTTCAACTGCCATTTTAAGCATTGGCGTGTCATTGGAAAAGGACCGGCCCACTTAAGACTGGCCGTAAGATAGTCCTGGGCTAGTCCAATTTCGGAAACTTTTTTCGTTGGAGTACGATTGCGTTCTGCGCTTCACTGATGCTTTTTCATATTTCGGAAGCACAAAAAAAATAATTTTATCGTTTTAAAACCATGTTGCCTCTGACGGCATTTGAATCCGGACTCTCCTGAAAGCTAACAAATAGTGGCAAGCATCTCTGCGCACTGAGCTACACTCACGCATGTAAATGTGTGTTCAAATGTTCACTTTGAATCAAGGCCAGACCAAGCGATTGGGGCATTTGCAGGGTGGTGTTCTTTAAAATTTGGTTTACTAAATTGCAAGACTACAGAACTCTGTCACTGGCAAACTGTACTTTTCGTCTATCTTTAGACCGGTTCCTTCGGGGCTGGTCGGAGGTTAACCTTTTTTGATGTAACCAAATGTCACATTCTAACCGGCCAAATTTTAATCGGTGAAGGACTGGTCCTTTTCGGAAAATTTGCCGCCTTGCTGCTACAAGGTATGTACGTACGGATACTAATGTACATATATGTATGTATAAAAGTATGTACATACATACATACATACGAACATATGTATGTAGATATATGTATGTATCTAAAAATAAACTCTATTCCCCTTTTAATACTGAAGGAAATCATTTATAATGCTGTAATGCAGCTGTAGTCTTGGAATAGCAGAAGAAATTGTCAAAAATCGCTTTGATCTTGCATTCAGGCAAAGCACTTATGTATGTACAATACATGTGTATGTATTTACCCTAATCAGAAACTAAATTTTAAACTTAAAGCCATGGAGAAGGCATTGTTATAAAAAATAATACATTTTAAATACATAAGTATATGCCCATACATAAATACATACATATCTAGATATTTTGCACCTTGGCGAAAATAACTGCGATATAGATATGTATGTATATAGAAACATGCATGGATTCTTGCAATCGAACTTTTAGACAACAGTTGGTCACTCTTCATAGGTCCTTCTGGGATATATTTCTTGAGACTAATAGAAGTAGAAAAATGTTTGGTACTGATTTATTGACTTTTCAAGTGACTGAGTACAGGATGTAGGCTTATTGAGTAATTTATAAAACTGTGTTAGCAAATTTTCCCTTAAATTCTTAACCTGCTCAAAATTTCTTTTTATATGGATGAAAATGCCTAGCAGCGTCAGCAAAAAAATTATTAAAAATTAACGCGTTTTGCTAGCGTCTTGGAACATGCACTTCATCGTACTAAAATTTAATTGGCTATAAAACTGCATGCCCAAATTCTTTCTTAAAACTCTGAATGAAAAGTTTGAAATTTTTGGGGGATTTCTGTAAAATTTAATGAATTTTTATAAATTTTGTACAAAGATTTATAAAGAAATATTAAAAATCAAATAAACAAAAGAAATATGTATAGCCAAAACTGGTCAAAATAAATAGTTTATATTATTTCTTCCACCAATGCATGTACATTAGGGTGTATCACAAAAAAGTTTAGTTTGTGCCAGTTTGATTTGAACACTTATTATCATGCATTGACATCGGTCAGCAAATGATAATACGTTTATGTCGTATCTATATTGTTCAAAACATATCTACATATGTTTATTTCTAGTATTTTCTGTAAAAGAAAACTAATTTTTGGTATTAACTTAAAACAAAATCGATCGACTAAAAACTAGGAGTTTATTCGAGATTGTAAATACATAGAAGCAAAATAATAAAAACGTAAGCATTTTCTATCTATTATTAACTTGGCATTTCACTAATAACAGCTGCAGATTTGTTGGCCACGGAAAAGTTGAGTAAATTCGCTACGATCGCTTTGGAGATTGCCGCGTTTTCTTGCCAATAACAGTTAACTTAGAAAATTGCCACCACTATTCTAATTATGTATCTGTGTGATTTGTACGTTCTAAATGTCGTCTAACAACCTGACAGCCGCATCATTACGTTTAATGCTTCATAGCTGCAGAATCGTCCAGCTTGGAGTAGCTAAACTTCTTACGTACATACATACATACATATGTATACATCTATGTACATATATGCATTCATCAATTTACATATGGATGTATGTGTGTATGTATGTAAGTATTAATAAATGTATTATTGCAACAGCGACAACAGC
>JAPVRG010275729.1:0-13684 GCA_029783565.1 Rhagoletis cerasi
GGTTATTGTCCGATTTCGCCCATTTTCAATACCAACCTACCTTGTGTAAAGGGCAACCTACATACCAAATTTCATTAAGATATATCAATTTTTGCTCGAGTTATCGTGTACACGGACGGACGGACGGACGGACGGACGGACGGACGGACGGACAGACAGACATGGCTTAATCGATTTCTCTATTCATTCTGAGCATTTTGATATATATATGTCTATATCGTTCTCGATTCCTTTAGGCTGTTACAAACAACCGTTATGTGAACAAACTTAATATACCCTGTGCACAAGTGCGCTCGGGTATAAAAACAGTGCAAAGGTCAACGACGCGTCGTCGAATTTGAAGGAACTAGCTACGGCATTAATTGAACCTCACATTCAAAGAAGAAAAGTGGACGATGTTTTATTATGTCATTATGACAATAACGCAAACAATCCGCCAAATGTGGAATGCGCAAGAACTTTGTACGCAAAGACCACCATAATAAACTTAAAATTTGTGTTGAATGCGAAGAAAACAAATGAAAAACAATAAATAATAATCAATGTATCAGCTCTATATATTTTGTTTTATCCCAAAACTGTTAAGTTTCACAGGGTCAAAAATGACCCTAAGTACAAATTTGGTTTGAATCTTAAGGGACTAATGAGGGTTAAGTACTTTATCATTCCTTCGGAGATATTATGAAAAAGTCAATCTAATTATAAATAAATACATAGATTTATAATAAAATCGTCTGTTTTACATATCAATTTTGAATAAATAGGAAATAATATGATTTTTTTCAGTTCCGCAAATTGATGACCTCGATCCCGCAGGCTTGCGGGATTGCGATTTTTATGCGGGATTGGATTCCTTATTCCCGACACTATATACGAAAACAGATTAAATGAATGAAGTAAATTGTAAAAGATTATAAGTACCTGCAATTGAAACTGCGTAATATGTATAAATATGTTATGTTGTGTAAGTGAAATAAAAATGTATTGAATTAAGGGAAAATGCATATTATATATCCTGTGTATTTAAATTTGACTAAATATTCATACTTATTAATTTTTTTGTAACATACATACATACAAACTTTGTAGGCAACTAGATATAGCGATAAAATCCTACATTATGCTCGTATAATGCGATGCACCGCATTCAGACAAGCATATCCACCAAAAAATGCGGTATTTGCGGTGTTAAAAACGACCACTCATACCACCGCATAGCCGAAGTCGACATGAAAATGCGATGCCACACGATGCAGTAACTACGCTTTGGTCATAAATGCCACCGCATACACGAACGCGACAAAAAATGCGATACACACAAATATCGCATTGCTTGCGGTGGCGCACATACTTACACCGCATTGTTTGCAAGTATACTCAAAGTCTCGAAAAAGGCACCGCATGCCAATCACTGGTATGTACATTGTATATGTGCACGCGCCCACGTGGCGTTGGTTAGTTAAATTTGTTGCTTGGGAAAACAATGGAAATCTCGAGTTGCAATCGGATGGATACGTACACAATTTGCTAACAAATTAATGATTGTGCGTCGGATGGTCGAGTATTCCGCAGCCATGCCAAAACGCAGCCATGCCAAAGCGCAACCCCCGTGACAGTGGCTAGTGTTGCCACCAGGGATTTTCTGTTATTCCGAATTAAAGAAAAATTACTGAAATGCTAAAAATCTAAAAAAAACTTGTATTTTTTAGTTTTGGTTTAAGTTTTAGTTTTAAATGGCGAATATAATTACCTGAACTTAATTTCATTCAGCCAAATACGTATGTACATAGTAGCAGTTGCAAAATGTTTCCAATGAAAATTTTATTTATTCCTGAGTAAAAATGCATTCGTTTCTACAAAAATATACAAAAATCACATCACTTCCTGCTAGCTTTGGTTTGTTTTAAAAAATAACAATTGATAAACTAAAATAAAACAAATGATAAATAAGGTAAAATAATATAAAGCAAATATAATATAAAATTAAGAAAAATAAAAATAAATAATTAACGTTACACATTTTTTCACTTGATGGGCCGAGCTTCTCCTCCAGTTTGTGGTGTGCGCCTTGATGTTGTCACACAGACCTATAGTTTTACGATGCCTCCGAACAGCAGAAGTTTTTTGAGAGAAGCTTTTAAATATAAAAAAATAAAATTTCTTTTTATAATTTTTGAATATTTCCCGGACCAGATACTGAAAGCGGTTGCTAATGAATTATACTAGTACAGAGTGCTACGTCAAACTTCACACTTTTTTTTGCTTCGTTTATTCCTCATAATGCAGCGACATCTATCTAGGCTATAAGCAGGCCTGACGATGCCAACTGCGCAGTACCCTCGGGGTAGCGTCGCACAATGGAACTACAGCGGCCAAAAATAGTAAAAACGGATTAGCGAATTTTGAAAAATCAATAACGCAGGCTCAAAGCAAAATCCCAAGCTAACACAAATCACAAAGAATTTTTGTCAAAAATTCATATTTGCAGTCATGGGACAAGCTTAAAGTAGATACAATGTAAAAAATAAATTTGTAAGAAAAAATTTGGATTTTGTCAGCAAAAAATTTAAATTAATTTTTCTACTAGTGTGGACATATAATAGGCCAGTTTTTCTAATACATCTGTGGTCAGATGTTGTATGTGTTTTCGTTTTGTCATTTCTAAAAGGAAGAAATAGGAACTGCCTTAGAAATAAAATAAACGTGTTTGTTAATTTTCCACTTTGACCTAGCCTGTCACCTGTTTCCGGCTTGACGCCGACTTCTGGGACACCCTGTATAAGACGTTGACAGCGAAAACTAATTAAGCGTAATGTATTAGTAAACTATTCAGTATGAATCAGTAGTTAATTTTTGCTTAATTTTCGTCATCGACTTGGTGTAAACGAACACACGACGCTGGCCCGAGGATAATGCGTCGCCTAGGCCTGGTTGTAATTCACTGAGTTTGACGTTGTATACCAGATGTTAAACCTGCATCCTTTTTGGGAAGTTCTAAGCTATAGAAAGCTCAATATGCAAATACACTTTAGGATAAATCTACAGAAACCGTACTATGTACAAGAAGTTGTGGACACCGTAAAAAATCAAACAACAATCGAAGAAATCACCCAATTCCTTGTGAGGAGAATTAACGAGTTAAACTCTGTGATCTAAGTATCAATCCTAATTAACTGGAATTAATGCTGTTTATCAAAAAAACGAAAATAACACAATTCAGACTCCCTTCTGGGTGCTGTATTAACCCATATTCGGCCGCTAGTTGATTTTTCGACCATCAACTTTGAAAGCCTTTATCTCTGGAGTTATAGTTATATTTTTTTGCTCTGTTTTCATAAAAATTAAGTATTGTATTTCTTCAACGTGCGAGGGTTAGGTTTTTAGAGCAAATTTTAAACAAAGATTTTAGTCAGTGGATAAAAATAGCAATCTTTCATGGTTTTATCATTAATTGTATACGATGACAAAGAACCAAATTATAAAAATGAAACAAAATCCACCATTATAGTAAAAGTCTTCTTAGATTGTAACGCACGTATTTTTTGTTGGTGGAAAATTCGACCACTGGCCAGAAACCATCGCATAGGATAATATTTGTTTAAGTACGATTTTTTGTTGTTTTTTATAAAGATTTTGGCTTTAGTATTTTTGAAACTACTGATTTTGCCATTTTAAGCCTGGTCCTTTTGCGAACTTTATGTAACCTATTTTTACGATTATACTTGAAATAATCGAGGGTTTCCCAAAATCCTTCAGGTTCGTTTCACTCTATTGTTAAATAAGATGCTCAAATTACTGTACAACTAGCTTTATTGTACAACAAATATTTTACAACACTCCAACTTTACACTGTGTAACTTAACTCGCAACTTGCTAGTTCGCAACGGAACTCTCTATACTCTTAGCTTTCTGTTTTACAATTGAATTCTCTATTGTCTGGTTCAGTGCTTTTAGATACTTGCGCCACTCTGTGTTACGTTTCTAGTCAGCACTTTTCTGGGAACTTTGGAAACACTTCATTAGACGGTTGACGATGTCGAAGTTTCTACGTATTTCGCCGAACGTTGTGTCATTCTATCGTTGCCTGCTTTGAACTCTTATTTGCGTGTTGCAGTAAATATTCGTCACACTGCATTCCACCTACGTTTGATAGTCCCGATCAGACACACTTGCTGTTCCAGAATGGACCACCTCCAAGTGGTCTCTCCAAATGGACAACCTTCATCTTGTTTCTCGGTTTCCCAACGATCTGTATTCGATACATTGCAATTTAGGGACAACCCTTTCTTACGTTATAGATTATACAGCACCATTAAGTCTCCTTCTTGATAACCCCTGGAGTTCATCGCCTTATCACTCGCATATCACTCATCATTTGCGTACGTTGTCTCAAAAAGACTTGTATTTCTCTCAGCTTCTCTTCCAGGATGTTCGACGTTTGTTTTCCCTTTCTCTTTGCATCGCCATCTATCCCAAATTTCATGTCATTAAGCAAGCGAGTGGAGTAATTGAAAGCTGTCGTTGAAACTCAATATTGAGGATGGCTTCTTTGGCATAGTTGAGCCCATAATGTTCCATTGCGTTCTCGTTGCTAGAAAGCGCTCCATTCGTACAACCTGCTGCCCTCATTGGTAAAGGTGGTGCATTGCAGACCACTCCCACTCTGGCGCTTAACGCTATGATGAAGAGAATGGCAGCAATCATGCTCAGGGAGACTGAATGCTTAATAAGCTCAACCTCTGGTCACTTTAAGATTATTAAAGCTTTATATTCATGCCTCCAAGCAGCGTTATTGCTTACTAGTGGTCTACTCTTTAATAGATGGGCCTCATGCTAGCCAAACGAATACCAGGAGAAAACTAGGACATGTGCAAGCGTAAGGATCTTCCTACTCAAGATTGATAATGGGCAGCCAAAAGAGCTCACTGAGCGTGCAAAGCCACAATTATAGATTTGGTGGAGTTCTGACAGAACACTGTCCTATTCAAATTTACGCAGCGAGACTAAGAATTACATCTAATCTTCCCTGAATGAATCGTCTGTAATCATCTAATATTTTCTACTAGGCTCTGCAGCATTTGAGAGGCTAAGGTTGAAGTATTTTGGCTCGTACGTTATAAGCAATCCGTCTAGTGGTGAGTAGTGGTCCCCTATGACGTTCAATTGTGCCCCCAACTGGAGGCGACCACCTAACTTAACCAGTGGGGATTTAAAAAAAATAAGACAATGTCATGCGGGTTTGCACAATTTCGTAGATTTATTAATTTTCTACAATTTCACTGCTAATTTAAACCTAGAAAATTTCGTTAAAAGTCCAGCGAAGTGGCAGCTCTAAATTCCATTCGTTCCTTCAAAGCACTCCCGCCTTTCCGCTGCAAGTCTTATTTGGCTTTTGCGGTTGCCTGTTAGCTGTCGTGTTGAGTGCTTGTTGTTGTACGTTTCAAAAGCAAATGGCCACAAGTACAATAACAATTGCCCACTACTTAGCAAACACAAAAACAAATGTGGAAACAACAATAACAGCAACTACTTTTACAGCTGATCGAATCGAAAGAACGAATCAAAGCGCCAACCATGAAGCTGTGCATTTGAAGTTCTGCTGTGGAGAGTTCTACAGAATCAGGCAAAGCGGTATTTACTTCTGCTTGTATAAGCTGAGTTGAGGTGTCTGATTTGGTTTGGTTAGTTGTCTGGTTGGTTGGATGGCTGGCTGGCTGGTATGTATGTAGGTCGGTACGTTCGGTCGCTTTGAAATTGGCAGTGGAAATGTTGAAATGTTTGTGGCAATGCCTGACTTGATTAATTGTTCGCATGTTTGCGCTGTACACAATTGACTTTGGCTTTGAGAGCGAAGCAATAAGCAATGAGCAGTCAGTGTACACCGTACAGAAAGCAGCAGGCAAGGTTGCTATCACCTGCTACTTTGCCATTTCGCATCTCAGCAACAACGAAACTCATTCGCACACAAACATGCATATGTGCGTATGCATGTAAGTTCATATTTCCCGGATTCCGCAATCACCTTCACCAACTCCACTTGTACGTATTACGGTGAATATTGCGGCATCTACAGCATCCGATTGCTCACTCGGTATGCAAAAGAACTGCCAGCATAAAATCAGTAGCAACACAAAATTCGTCGCATCCTCGCATCCTTCGGTGGGTTTTGAGTAGCAACAACATTTCCAACATTGAATCAACCAGATTACACGACACACCGACGAAGATAAATTGAATTGAAATTAATGAGAGACAGCGACAATGTCTGCTAGTGGATTGCTGAAACGCGGGCGGAAACGCAATGCCATCGGTCGAGTCGAGTTGAAGGTGAGCAACCACAGCAAAGCTCGGCAATCCAGTTTAACAGCAAAGTAGAGTTACCACAAGGTGGTTAGGTATGTTCAGCTCTGCCAAAGCCAGGCTACTGCTTAGCCCTGTCACTGATATTATCGGACGTCTAATGAAGTGTACTACGTCTGTGAAGTTGATTTAAGCGCTGCAACAGAGTAATTGAAATTACAATTCCACTTAAAGTGGTTTATTGTTTGGTAATAAATTAAACGCCGATTTGAATTGTATGTCAAAACCTTTATATAATATAGTCCTATACATTCTGTATGAAAAAATATCTCCTTATTTCAAACTCAAAATAGATAGATTTTTATCTGCATTCATGTTTTGTAATTTGAAAGTCTGGGCCCCTTATAGGAAATGTGTCTCCATCCAACTGCTGGATGTCATAAACAAATAAAAGTCTGACATTAGCGCAATACAGGAAATGCAAACTACTGGTGTGAGAGTTGTGCATAGACGGTGACTACGACATCTTGCTTCCAGGTCCACTCCCACACAGTGAGTGAACTGTCACAAACCGCATTAAGGATAAATTCAACATCATTATAATTTGTGCGCACAGCCCAATGGAGGAGAAGAATAATGAAAGTAAAAAACAAATCGTAGAGCGCCTTAAGAAGCATATGAGCTCTTCTCCCATCCCAAAGGCAACTACTATTTACAAAAAAACGAAATTTTATCAAGGCAAACATTTTGGTTTCAATCGTCAAAAAATTGGTTGAGTCGGACTTCCTGGTTACCATATTTGTTCGCGCTTTTGCCTCCTAGAGCAATGTAAATGATAAAATAAAGAGGTTAACAGAACAAGGCATGGCTCGACATTTTATGTGTCCCTTTATGTGTCGCAGAGAGAACTAACTACGCAAGATCTATGGCCTTGTTCGCGAGGGCGGCGGGCGCAACAACTTGAGTATAGATAATACAGAAGCATCAGTCCGCAATTTGAGTGAACAACTGGCGCAACTTCGAAAAGGAGAGAGGCAAACGATGAAGTTCTTTTGTCTATGCCCAAACCGACCAACGGTTGTAGTGCCAAATAAAAAGAAGAAGAAGTATATACGATCAATAAAGATATTCAAAACGGACGTAGATCATGATCGAAATAACGAATTATCCGGCTTAATATCAAACACCAAACGTTAACCAAAACAAAGTATGCATGATTATTTAGCATCCTAGGTTAAAAAAATGTGTTTCCTAGCCTCTCCACAATACAATTCTCTCCGGTATTAACGTTAAGTTCTTCGTTGGGAAGGCGGTTTGAGTGCGAAGCTCAAACGTACGTTACCGTTCTAGCGTATTCAAATAGTTAGTTATTTCACAATATCGCCTCATCGACCAGGTTTGACTTACCAAGATAATACTTCTGTGTTGTTCAGTGCTTTTGAATGTGTTTGTTATTATCGCTGTAATATTGGAAACAACATTCAAGTTTTTTGTTTTACTGAAGCATATTTGCAACAATATTTTCAGCAAATGATTCTCCGTTCATTGACGAACTTTGTGCAGTAGAAAAACACGTGTTCAACGTCTTCGGTAATGCTTCCAGCGCATGTATCACATGTGATAGTGTCTTCTTGATTGAAAAGTATTAGGGAAGCCTTGTAGCAGCCGCGAATTGTAAGCAACTAGGTTAAATGGAAACTTATCTCTCCATCCAAACGGGTCATCCATGCTTCAAGATTTGGTAGCAAGCAAAGGCTGCAACCTCCATTGCTATTTCCGCGCCACCGCCATTACCAGCTCATTAGAGTTCCTTTCTTTGCTATTTTATTTTTTAATATGAGTGGTAATTCATCGAAATGTATTTCCTTAGCTAAGAGGTCTATGGGGTGTAGGCCTGTGATGACCATGGTTTCCTTTCGGAAACTATACGAAATGCCCAGGGTATCCTTAGAACGCTAATTATATATATGGGGCGTTCCACATCAAACGGAACAAGCCAATATAGATTTTTGGAAATTTTCGAAATGGCGGCTCAATATGGCGACTGGAAACCTGAAAAAATCGAGATCTCGGATTGAAATAACTGTTAAAAAAAAGGGAATGATCGAATCCTTTAGTTTTAAACTCAAATTTTTGATAATTGACGTCCCTAAAAAACTGATATGATAGTTTGGGTAAATCCAATATGGCGGATATATATATTATTTGATTTTCGTGAGATTTTGCAGCTAAGGGCTTTTGGAGTCACTGATCTCGAATATATTTATAATCAGTTTTTAAAAACTTTAAATAGCAGATCGACTATGGCAACCTCAAACAACTATTACAAAAAAAAAGTCCGCCACATTGGATCTGCTATTCAAAGTATTCGCTAATGGGTCAATGTCCCATTATCGTGGCTGTTAACTTGACTACACCTTTCCCCGATCTCCTTAGAAGTTCTTCTGTCTTTGGTTTGTCATAACGCGGCCATGTATTCCTTGAAGTTTTGCAGGTTTGAAGGTTGTTCCAACGTGCATCAGCCTTCAGATGAGGGAGATGTCTATTAACTCGGCCATCGACTTAACGCACATTTGCAATCTCGGACTGTTTTTGAATTTGTTACCGGTGAGGCAAGTGCTAGAAGTGCCGCCTGGCTATCTGAGAAGATGTACGCTTTTTACACTCCTAAGCAGTTCCTCTGTAATTCTTTGCAGGCCTGTTCGATTCCCAGTACTTCCGCTTGGAAGATGCTAGCAAAGTTCAGTAGTCGGAACGAGAGAGAGACATTTAATGTTTCGGAGAACACCCCCACACCCATACCGCAGTCCATTTTCGACCCGTGGAATTCTCCCCGGCTATCCTGTAGATTTTTCCGCTTTTTTGAACGCCCATAATTTTAAAAATACAAGACGTACATTTTTTTTTTAATTTTTCTTATAACTATCTTGACCTGGCCTGTCACCCGTTTCCGGCTTTACGCCGACTTCTGGGAGAACCTGTATATATGAGATAGTATTCCAAGCTTTATTAAAGATTCATTCAAACAAACACTTTTAAGTACAAATTTCCTATTGTATGTATTAGCGATTGAATACTGGCTTTGGGATAATAACAAGAAATAAATTGATGAGAAACTTAATCCTAGCCTATTTAGGAGATTCCATACAAATGCGCATGCGCAATGCAACATCTGCAACTTAATTACTTCCACCCTTGCAACTAACAATTAAAAGTAGTTTTCTACAGAACCCAAAGAAATTCAATGTAGTAAATTAGATATGAAACTTGCGCGCAACTTATATTTACTTACGAGTACATAACGCTTCCTAGTGAGGGAAAAGGCCTAGCTACTACCTGGAATTTAGCAAACAAAGTCAAAGTTGGAGAATCGCATTTATTTTAATTGTGTTTATTTGAAATGAACGAAAAGTTGATGTTGAATTTTTTTTTTCAAGAAATTAACTGTTACTTTCCGATAATGTCAACTGCTGCGCCAGTGAGCTACCGTTTGTGGGCTATGCGCTTGTAGATTGCTGAATGGTAACCAACCAGCCAACTTCGGCGAACTAACAAATTTATCACCGTCTGTAATTGTGTAACAAGAACTTAAGTAAGTAAGTAGACTCCAACTACATAAGTATGTACATATGTAATTGAATACTCGTGTAACGATGATGCCTAATTGTTGCAAGGTGCTAACAGTAAAATGCAAATAATTTGCGACACAATAACAACGACGTCAGCGAGAAAGTAGAGTAATTGAAATAAAACCGAATGCTCGTATTGAAGTTGAGCAGCCGGTGAAGTTGAGCAGCAGGCATAGAAATTGTAATGGCAAACTTGTTGAAAACGAGTCGATTGAGTGGGTGGGTGGCTAGTGTGGCAAGGACCTTGATATTATGACTATTAGGGAGTGTGGTGTACTATGGTGATGTTACAGTGCAAAGTGGCAGTTGAAAAGAAAAATAGCGCATATATCACCAAAAGAAAATATATCGAATTTTGTGTCGAAAGTTTTGCAGGTATGTATATAAATTTTGCATAAGGCATATACTGGGGCATTGCTTGCAAACACAATGAACCAAAATTGTGGATATCTCTTAGCTTTGCAGGGAATCGATTTAAATATTTCAGATCTCTCTGGTTATTCTATATGACCCTTATAGCTCAACTTCTGCTTAGCTTTCGTGTGGTAAACTTCAGTAAGTTTGCTTTCGATTTCCCTGAGAAAGGCACCTTTGATGTAGGGGTCGCTAGTTCACTTATTGTCTCATTCTCTTATACATCCCTATGCCCTGGGACCCATATAAGGGTAAATCCGCTTTGATCTAAAATTGTGCACAACTTCCTCCTACAGACCGCAAGCGTTGCGATGTAACCGACAAAGTTGAAGATACCTGAATTGCCACCTGGCTATCTAATCGTTTTTGCCTGGTAAACGCTTGCGTGACTCAGTAGGCCACCTACCTTACATTCCATCCTTGAGCCCTCTGTGAAGTTAGTCGTGCCCTCCAAGCGCTAGTTTCCTCCCCGAATCCCGTCACTGCGGCTTGGGAGTTTTGTGCGCGGTTTGTGCTTGGTGTAGGTCTTTGATATTATAGAGTCGATGGGCAGCGCTTTTATATCATATGGATGGCTCCTGACCAGGCCCCTGCCTTATAGGTATACATTCAGATTGGCTCGGGGTGCCTCACCAGAGATGCTGCAGAAGTTGCAAAAACTATGAGGAGAAGGAGAAAGTTCTCCATCATCTCTGTAACTGCCCGGCATTATCGAGGAGGAGATTGTGCTTTCTGGGATCTTCTTTCTTTAGTAACCTTGACAAATTGGGAGATTTAAGCCCTAGGTACCTGACAAGTTTCGTCAAGGATTCAAAATGGTTCGGCAAGGAGGAGTGAAAACTCTTAACTGTGGTATCACAACGGGCCTTCAACTCGTGTTCTATATGTGTCCCTGCTTAGCAGGGGCAGCCACAACTACCTACCTCCGACAACAATATCGGAAGCGATACATCGATAAAAATAAAGAAATTGATATCGATAACCTGAATGTTGCGAATAATTCCCATGGTAAAGAAATTGAATGGAACGGAATAAAATAGCGAGTTAGTAAATGTTTGCTGATTGAATGTCTAGACACTCACATTGCTTCTTGTATATTTTGCGATGGGCTCTTTAATTAATATTTAAGGCTTACTAATGAGACAATGCATTTTTTTATGACCTTTACTTCTAGAGAGTTTAATTTGCGAAGAGTGCAAAAATATGCAATTTATGCATTGCTGGGTTGCCTTCAACTCGTGTGTGTCGCCTTGTGGGCATATTGGTGTGAAAATGTAGGCGTTGTTGCAGGCATGCAAATATGTTGCACGAGGCTAAAGCAAAAGAAATATGCACAAATAAAATGCAAATATTTCGTAAAAGAAAAATGCACAATTGAATGTGTCAGTATATGCGTTTAAGTAGGTATGCAAGCTCTCACACAAATGTAAGTATATGAATAGAATGCTTAGAGATCTGTGCAATTGAATATATATGTACTTTTACAGAGAACAGGCAATAATGCTCGTACTTGGTTGAAGACGCCAGTAGGCGTACCAAGCGCGCGCGCCTTAAAGGCTGCTACATACCTCTTAACGCTACAACAAGAGGAAAGTCGTATGCAAATTTATTTCAAAAAATTCAACTTATTCCATTGCTTACGACTATGCAAAGGTAAAGTAAGACTTGTGACTGGCTGTGCATACATAGAAACATATATACATATGTGTATATATCAGCAGAAACAAAAAGTGAGAAAATCTCATTTTTGCCAGAACTATGAAATAGTCGTAAAGTTGGTTAGATATGCATGCTACTTTACTATATAAAATATCATACAAACATACATACACACGCACACAAATATCTTTCTGCGTGCATTTCCTTGTAGCATTGACTTGAAAATCTATGTTATTTGTGAGATATTTTTGAAGAAGCGACCGTAAGAAAGTACTCGTAAGTGATATATAAAAAGTGAAGAAAAAGCGTACCTTTGTCACAGCTATACACACATACACACATACACAAATATGCATATTTAATGTTAAAGTGTTGGCTTTTTTTGAATGACTTGCAAATATTTCCTTTGCCCAGCTTCTTAGCGAATTCCGTAGGGTAAATAAAGCGACTTCGAAAGGTAAGCAGCCAAATGAGGAGCCACAAACGATGCACCGTGGGATCCATAAATAGTAAAAATGGACCTATAACACTAGTCGACAAATTTTTACGTAATTGCGTTAACCTAAGAAAAAAAAGTTTTTCGGGTCGCTGAACGCGAAAACAAAATCCAACCTGTTCTTTGGTACCTTTCGCAATTGTTTGTCAATATCTTTTGAAAAAATCATCTCCGAACAACCTACCGTTTGTAAGGTATTGACACGCTCTTTGCAAAAATATAGAACTTGTGCAGATTTAAATAAAAAATTATTACTGTTACTAGCGACCAAAATCGAAAAAAGTGGAATTTTTATTCATTTTTGAAAACTACACATTTTTAGATGCTTATTTTTAATTACAAACACTTTTTTTAGTTTGTGTTAAGTTGAGTCTTCTCCAATTCGCATCCAGGAGTAAGAAAAAAAAAATAAAATAAAATAAAAAAAATTAAAAGAAAGAAAACAAATTTAATTTCCAACCAAAAGTATGATTTTGGAAAAATATAAAGTTAGAATTTTTACTCAGTGCCCCATTACATCCACATTTCATATATGATTTCGATGATCATAGACTCAAAATTTACTTCAATGATTTATCTTTTACTCAAGTTTGAAAAAAAATGTAAACAAAATTTTTGTAATTAAAAATAAGCATCTAAAAATGTGTAATCTTCAAAAATGAATGAAAATTCAACTTTTTTCGATTTTGGTCGTTAGTAACAGTAATAATTTTTATTTAAATCTATACAAGTTATATATTTTTACAAAGGCCACATCAATATCTTTCGAACGATAGGATGCCCGCGTCGATCGGATGCTCGCGTCGATTGAATGATTTTTTCAAAAGATATTGACAAATAACTGCGAAAGGTACCAAAAAACACGTTTTTCGAAAAAACCTCGAAAACGCTTCTTTGAAAAAAAAAATTGGGTTTTGTTTTCATATTCAGCGACCCAAAGTGAGTCTAGAAAATACTTTTTTAAAAAGGTTAATTTTTCGTGTAAACTAGTGTAATTTTAAAACTTGGTACAAAAGCTGGAAATTGATTTTTTTTTTATTTTTATTTTTTTTCTTACTGCTGAACGCGAAATTGAAAAGATTCTACCCAACACAAACGAAAAAATTCAAGGGAAAAGCTTATTTTTGAACAAAAGTATGATTGTGTGAAAAATACAATGTTGGAATTTTTACTGAGTGCTCCATAA
>JAPVRG010275755.1:1631-12388 GCA_029783565.1 Rhagoletis cerasi
TGTTCAGATATAAGTTTTTGTGATATAACTCTACCATCTGTGTAGTTCACAGTGTACATCAATTTAGTATAAGTAATGTGTAGCTCCTAAAGAAATCAAGGGTTAAATTAAGTTTTTTGATGTTCATGAAAAGTATGAAGCCTTCGGCATAGCAGTGCTGCCCTTACTTGTTTTAATATTGTACAATGTTTTAAAGTCGAATTTATAAAAAATTAAAAAAATTAAATAAAAAATTAATTCTTAATGATTATTAATATGTGGTGCGCTTATAATTTTGGCGCGGGATGTATGTATATGACAAATTCTACAGGAAATTGAAGTTTTTGTAAGGTTTCCAGTACATTTTTTAATCTTATAATTTTAAGACCAGATGAACTGTTAAACAAATTTTGGCACAGAAACACTGACCTATTTTGGTTTCAGTGTTTTGCGAAAAAATTTGTTTATCAGATTATTTCGTCTTAAAGATATAAGCGAAAAGTGCACTGGCAACGTTACAAAAATTTCAATTTCCCGTAGAATCGACCATATGTAAATAGATGTGCTTTCAAAAGTATTTTCAATTGTATTTATATTTTCAAAATACGTATTTTGTATTTAAATATTTTTAGTAAAAGTATTTTGTACTTGTATTTCAAATAATTTAAATTTAAGGCATTTGTATTTCGTATTTAAATGCTATTTTACAAGTATTTGTAACATCTTTGCTAATATAAATTTTGATAAATATTTATGTATTTTACGAGGCCGTAAATTTACGAGGTTTACATGGTTCACGAGGCATTTAAGCGATTAGATTAATACAATTATTTTTTTTACATATACATGGATGTGCATAACTACATAACTTTTGCTAAGAGCTTGGCCTAGGAAGTTTGCTGGAGGGACTTACACGTAACATTGTCTCCGAACGGCAGATTTTTGCTTTGTTTTGTGAGATTTTTGTTTTGTTTTGTGACATAAATACCCTCGAAAGTTTGCTATAGCCTGTCGTGAAGAGACCGCTTTCAAAATAGGGCCTGGGTTCAAGCCCTTGTCAAAGCAACATTGCAAAAAATTTACAAAAAAAGGTTTTTTCTTAGCAGCGGTCGTTCCTCGGCAGGCAATGGCAAACCTCTGAGGGTATTTCTGCCATGAAAAAGCTTCTCATAAAAATACAATCGCCGTTCGGAGTCGGCGTAAAAGGTCCCTGCTGAGATGAGGTGAGTTGAAGTGAGGTGAGTTCAGTTGAGATGAGTTGAGGTTAGATAAGTTGAGTTGAGTTGAGATGTGGTGAGTTTAGGGAGGTGAGGAGAAAAAGGTTAGCAACATAACATGACACAACGTACTTAATCTTCAGTTTTTTCTTTATCTTTACCCTTTATCTCTATATTCCTCTCTGTCTCTATCTTTGCCTCCATCTCTATCCTTTTCTATATCGTTTATCTTAATCTTTATCTTTCTATTTGTCATTATCTTAATCGTTATATTTATCTTTATTTCTGTCTTTGTCTATCTTTATCTCTGTCTTTATCTTTATATTTATGTTTATCTTTATATTTACATTTATCCTTGTGTTAATCGTAATCTAGCCTAAACGTCTAAACGCCTAAACGTGTCCTGCAAAAGCTTTACTTTAAGAGCTCTAATAATGACAATTTTCTATGTTTTTGTTATGGCCTACTGGGTACGTGACAACGACGAAAAAATGCTCACAATCGGCGTCAAGTTTTAAGCGCAATAGTTAAAGCAGTTGTTATGCGATGAGCTTTGCCATTGGCGTGGGAATAGGGCCATAAATCTTATCCTTAAACCGCTGCTTAACACGTTTCTTTAATTCAGTGGCAAAAAGCAAATTTTTAGGAGGCATTTCGGTCCCCAACCAACCACTAATTCCGTCCCCAATTTTTCAATTCACTACCGCGGCTAAAGAATTTGCATTTCAGAAACTTTGATGTTGGCCGAAACACGCATCGAACCTTTGCCTATTGAGACAGGCAATAGCCAACTGCTGAGCGATCGTCTGCCATGAAAATGCTTATAATAAAAAGACTATCTGCCACTGAAAGGCGGCGTAAAGCTGTAGGTCCTTTTATATGTGTTACAACGTCAAGACGGGCACAAAAAAAGAGGAGAAGCTTGGCCAAATATTTATCTAACATATGTGTGAGCGCCAACTATTTATTTGTTTTATTTTTTAAGAACCACTTTATACTCTTCCTTACTATTATGCGCCCCACATTTTCTTAAATATTAACTCACCCGTCTTTTCCAACGCTTCATCAATTACCAAACGTTTTTCTTTTACATCCTTCGACATTTTGTGTTGTGATAAGTTTTACGTACATATAACACAGAAACCCTGAGCTTCTTAAAATTTTTTTCTACGAGTTCTATTGCACCAAGAGTTCACTTGAGGAGTACAATTTTATCAACGTTTCTCCCGTGTTGAGATATGCATCCCCATTGTTAACTGCAAACAAATGGCTTCTATAATGGATATCCTATTTTATTTAAACGTCTGGAAGTTGCCGTAGCTAATAGCGGAATATTTACATCCTAAGGTAAGTACATATGTAAATGCTTTCATACTGTGTTTACACATATAAATTAACTTAATTATTTGAACCCTTAAGTACATATGTATATATATGTATGCTTGTTACATATGTAAATCCATTTTCGTCAGAGATAAAGTTTGATAAACAATTCAACATACATACATATGTAATCATGAAAAGATAATTTTATAAAACGCAGTGTTTGAGAAAAGCGAAATGAAATTTGCATTTTGAATAGCAATCTCAGACATTGTTGGAACAAATAATATATGTATGAGTACATATGTACACATGTACTGTATATTTTTCGGCTTAGTTGATACAAAGCTGCAGTTTTATTACAAATTACTGCGGTGTCCCTTGTGTAGAGTCCGATTGAACATTCGGCTTCGACTTCGGTTCGCCGATTAATCGGCTATATTTTTATACTTGGCCAAATATTGATACCGTTAGATGAAAGACTTAAATACATAGGTGCTTTATTTTTATTCTTTTTTCATCTTTATCTTTATAAGCATCTTCTTCATCTTTCTTTATCATCATCCTAATTGTTATCTTTATCTTCACCGTCATCTCCACCTTCATTTCTTACCTTTATATCCTTATCTTCATCTTCTCCTTAATCTCACTCTTTATCCTTGTCTGTTTTTATATTTGTCTTTGTCTTTATCTCCGTCGTTATCTTATCCTTATACTTATACTTATACTATACTTATACTTATACTTATACTTATCATTTATGTTTTTCTATAACCTTGTCTTTGCCTTTGTCTTTGGCTCTCCCCGTCCCCAGTGGCGTTTAACGCAGCTGTTCGTGTTGTTAGCTTGCTGCAAAACTTCTTTTGGCCAGAAATATTTTGCAAACTTTGCATATCGATGTTTTCGCCCAGCGCTCGCTAAGATGACTGTAAGCCCATCTGTCCAGTAGTAGTCCCTGCTCCTATGCCCTCCCCATTCGAACTAAACCGGTATTTTTCTACAAAATTCATTATTTGATGTCCGATTTATATAAATGATATATTATTGTAAAGATATTAAAAAAAAAATACTATCACGTCAAACTAATAAGTAATTTTTTTTCTGAAAACGACTCACTAATCAATAGCAAGAAGCTTCAAAATACACTCATGATGAAGAGCGCCTTGGCTACTATTTGCCACCCAACACATGATTTGGTAACTGTAGCCAAATAATGTAACTATAACCAAATCATGTCTTTAGAGAAACATATTTAGTTAACGTAACTGTTGTAGAGGTCCAGCTACGTCTGAAAAAAAATTACACGAAATATAGGCAAAACAAAAAGGCCACACAGAAATGTCATAAGGTCCATTGTGTTTGTTATCGTCATACTTGAACAAAACTATAGAAAAATATGGTGTTCATGTTAGCATAAGGAAGATTAAAAATTTTAAAAAAGTACACCAGTAAATGCACCACGCAAAGAGATTTGTAGGGCTTACATACCTTAAAATGACAACTAAAAAGTTTCCTCTCGGAGAAATTTAGTTTTTCGGGAAATAAATGCATATACCAATAATCATATAATTAATAAACCTTTAAATGCGTATTTTTCTAACTCAGTCTGGATATTGGAGAGAGCCAAGAAAATAAAACTTCGAAAACTGTCATGTATGTATGAAACTATTTGCCAGAAAGAGTTTTCACGAAAAAAATTAATAAATTACTTAAAATAGCTAAACATGGCGAAAAATAACCCAAAAATTTCGATAAACCCCGAAAAAATTATCTTGAAATCAAAAATTGCGGAAAATGACGAAAAAATTACCCATGAATAAATTTTCTCGGACGTACTAATGGAACTTCTACGTAACTTTTAAACGCCTCCGAAGCTTCAGAAAAAATATCACATTGTTTTAAAATCCGAACCCTTTTCGTTAGAGAAGTAACTTAACTAATAAATAATAATCCGAAATAAGAACGCTTAATTTTAGCCAACAAATATTGCATATGTATGTATACTAGTTAAAAAAAATCGGCGTTATTTTGGGTGTGAGTCTATGTGTTATGCATTCGTATAGCAAAACTTTTTATTAACAAGAAATACTCAAAAGCGAAATTAAAAGAGATATAAATCTACACAAAAAGGACAAAATTAACCGCGAAATTTCGTAAAAGTTTGAGATTTTGAACCAAACCATGGACTATGTGTACTTGTGTGAATGTATGTATAAAAACATATAGTGCAAAAGATGATACAATCGAGGGCAAAAACATATAGAACGGACGGCTCAGAAAAACAAAACGAAAAACAAATAGTTACTACAGGAAATCAGCACAGAGACTATCGTCGGAATGAAAAGCAGCAAATCAAACCCGAAAGATGTTGTTATTAACATATAGCCTGTTAGCCGATGGCTTGAATAGAAGAACTATAATGAAAAAAAAAAAAAATTTATTCGCCCTTAGAACAAGAGAAAAGGATTACAGCCTTCGTCTGGTGCTACGAAGTTTGAGATGCTCGGCTCTGATACTTGTCGTATTTGTAAGGGAATCAGAAGAAGTACATAAAACACAACAATACATTCGGATATGATACGGAAAACGCAACATCTCTACACAGCGAAAGAAAACATACAGCTCTCTTAAAAACGCGTTCGAAGAAGATGGCGCAGAAGATCAACTCGCCGTAAGAGGAAACGTACAAAGCTGTTGCCAGCTCTGGATGCTTTTTCCCTACTACTCGATCTCAACTTTTTCAATATTTTATATCTGAAATTTTTTACTATTAGCTCTTCTATTAATCCATTATTTATAAAATTGGTAACTATGATTAGTTTATTTTTACAAAAATTCCGGTTGCACGTTCGATGAAATATTCAGACTTGGAGAAGTCTATTCTTGGTACTTTATAAAAAAGATTTTAGATGTAAGGTGCTTTACATACATATGTGTATAGTAAGAGCCATTTTTTTAACCTTAGCGCACTCTTCTTTTTAGTATGTAATTTAATTTAGTCAGCGATACTGAAAAAAAAATCAAAAACTGAGTTATCTTTTTTGTTCCTGAGACTAAAGATATAGATAGATGTACATATGTTCACTCTGTGAAAAATTGTTGCCAAAAGCATTTGTTCCGATGTTTATATAAAAGCATTTTATTAAAACAGCATTAATAAATAACATTTGTACATGTTTGAAATTTGTTTATAAATCTTCTGCTGCATAAACATAATAAGGTCTAGCTAAAAATTATGTACATTCAACTCAAATCCTGTCAGTTTCTGTGACTTCCCACGGCTGAGATAATATTATATAAATAAGAGAGATAATGATTAAAATGTTCAAAATAACTAATAAAAAAGTCCCGGCCAACATAGTAGAAACACTGCGCATAAATACCGAGGTCGCAACAAACCGACTTAGTAGTGTCGCTACAACAACAACAACCAGGTCGTAACAATATATAAACTTATACATACATATATACAAATAGTAAATTCACTAAAAAAATGCTCTGAAAGTGATTACTATACCTCGTGCAATTTTACAATGAGAGAAATTTCTTCTTCTAGTAATACTTCTGCTTCAATCAACATTAAATATTAAATACATATATTTATTATTTCATACATTTATTATTTCTAATACAAAAAGATCCCTAAGACTTGAGATTTTTTCCTTCTCCCCAAAAAATTGCGTTAAACTTTGTACTTAGTTGAGTAGATTTTCTGTGAGAAAATTATTATTGCTTTAAAAAAAACTAAAAAAATATAAAAAATTTTATGTCGGGCAACCAAAAGTGCAAAAATCAAACTTCGTGGAAATTTGTGGAAAATTTTTTGTTTAGAAAGTGGCCAGAAAAAACATTGACCTACCTTTTTCGTAGGATTTACGGGGTTTTAAGTATTTCCGTTCATAATTTAACGAACAGTATGGGCTGGTTTCTCCAATAAGACTCAGGCTTAAACTTAGTTAAAACTTAAGTTAGTTTCGATTTTGTGCTAAGATTTTTTTCAGTTTCTCCAACTGTGGGACTTAATCAAGTAACATGGATAACATGCATGGTGAAATTATATTAAGGTGATGCCAGTAACTTAACCTCACTTTTTCAGGTAGGTCTATTGCGGCCATGAATTTTAAAGTAGTAGAAAAGGTACTAATTCTGTACTACTTTTACTACGTTTGTGCATACTATTTCAAACTAGATTGAGGAAAATATATAATTACAGCTTTATAAGCCAGAATATATGTTTGTATCAGCAGCTCCACACGGCTTGACCATATATTAGAACTCATAAATAAAAAATGTCGTAAAATAAGACCATTTCCTATAATAATTTTTTTAACAGATTAAAACACATAAATATCACAAATATCAACGAATTTCTTATTTTAGCATGCAGTCACTATATTCTAGAGTATCAGGAGATCATTTGGCTCAATATCATGGCGATGCAGCAAAAGTTATTTAATATTGAAAAATCTCATTTCTATAAGATTTTTGTGAGAGTATTTTTTCATTGATAATAACGATATCGTTTGTTTCTTCGCATTTTATGAACAAAAATTAAACTAATCCAGCAGTTTTAAATACTAATACCATTTTAAAAACACTAATTTCTTGAAAAGTCGCCATAAAACGAATTACTTAAATGAGTATTTTAGACACTATTTCTTCAAAAAATAGTAGTATATAAAGGGAGACACTGCAAATAAGCATTTTGTCAAAATTAGTTCAAGCATGTCGCTACTGACTTCACCTTGCTATAATTTCACCATGGTCAAGAATAAGCTGATTAAAAGGTAGGCTAACTTTTGGCTTAGCTTAGCCTATATGGTGAAAATGAATAAGTAATAAGTAAGTTGGCTAAACTAAGTTGAGTTGGAGAAATCGGACCTATAACTTTTTAGCATTTTTGTTTGCTTTTAAAAAGCATGTGGTGCCAAACTATGCACTTATGTATAAAATATCGGGGAAATTTCCTAATTTTAAAATTCAATAAAATGTTCTGGATGAAAATTCGTGCTGCTTTAGTGCAATTGTTTAAGTGTTTTACCATAATTATTTGAATCGAAACAAGACATACACACTTATGCTTCATAGATAGATTTCATATTGAACTGGTTTTGACTGGCTGGAGTTTTCGTACGCCAAAACGTTCAAGAAACTAGCCAAAAATGAAATTGAGAAAGCGAAAATGACAGTTGAACTTGCAAGTTTTACAAGGCGCAACAAACAGATGAAGTAACAAAACAGATTTCTTGTTTTATTTTCTGATATTCGGATATTTTATACAAAAGTTTCAATTCAAAATTTCAAATAATATAGTGTCAAATTTTACTTCTAGCTATTACATCACCTGGTATAATTGCACCATGCAAATTTAACTGGATTTTTACTCGATGAATTTATACTAACAACTATTTGCCAGTAAGAAAAACAGCCGATGGCATGATGCTGGGTGCAATTCACACCCATGTTTTTTTTTTAGAAAATTGCTTCCGAAAATAGCAAATTAATCAGCTGTTCATAAAACTTGCAACTTCTTGCTAGTTTTGAGTTTTCGTACTTTCTTGCATGTTTATCTCACTTAGAAAGTGCAAATGTTGGCTTACTTGGTTACTTGCATGTTACTGGATAGTTTTTTTTGCTGGAGAATACAAAAACTTATTTTAGCATTGTCATATGTTACCAGTATTTTGTTAAGAACTGTAGTTATTTGTGTATTTTTACGTTGCTTGTGTGATGGATTAAATTATTTTGGTAGCAACAGATACGTGATTCTTTTTTTAGACTGTTTGTGAGCCGGGGCAAAAAAAAGATAGTATAATAAATACTCGTACTCGTATGTGGCTAAGATCTCAGATTTTATGTTTATCTTATTTAGGTGAGTTATTTATTTTATTTTATGTTTTTTTTTTAGTAAAACATTACCGTCTGTTGGATTTTCATTTTCACTGGGAAACCCCTGAATTTCTGATGAAATGTATCCCAGGAGAACGTGAAGGGCGGTCTCACGGAGGTTTCTCAAAGCGGAAGTATATTTTTTGTCAAAATGTTAAAACAATTTATGTAAGGAGCTTACACGAAAAAATGTGTCCCAAGTAAGTGTTTAATCAAGGTATTTTGTTGTTGGAAAGTAATTTTTCTTTACACTTTACTCTTTTACTCTCTTACTCGGGGTGCCTAATGTTCCTTTAAGACCAAATAGAAATGACAATCAAAACTCCATTCGTTTTTATTTTGTACACAAATTCAATTGTGTGATCATGGTCGACGAAACTTATGTCAAATCAGATTTTAGTCAACTTGCTGGACAGCTGCTCTATACTGGAAATTAAAGGGGGAGGTCGCATCAAAGTTCTCGTTCATTCCATTTCGTTTTTTCTATTTGCTTTCACGCGCGTCAACTTTATTGAATTCAAGTTCTTGGTACTTTAAACGGAAAGCAACGAAACTATCAAAAGAGACAGGAAAACGTGAAAGGACTTGACGCTACCACGAGCGGATGAAGCCGCACTATTTGATGAACAGACGCTGCAGACTCCAGTGGACCCTTAAACCGAATACGTTGGAGTGGCGTCACTAAAGCTCTCTCTCTGCCATGACCCAAGGCTCCACACGAGCGAAGCCCCATTGCATCTCTAAATCCCATTGAACCTCAGAGCTGATTATATGCTCTTGTCCTGACTTGCTAGTTCATCGACCCTGCAATTTCCTGTCATATAAATATGGTCTCGAAACCATATGAGCTTATTTGCTAAGTACTCTGATACGGTCGAGTGGGATGTCGGCACTCTATGGTTGTTTCAAGGCGTATCGCCTAAATCGGTTTGACCATCAACCATTGTCATCAAGCACAACTAACTGTAGGCCCAAGAAACGTGCTGTTTCGACGGGGTTGGACCAGAGGGAGAGGGGTGTTAGCTGAGTTGGATTAAGTGGGCTTGTGAAGGTGTGATGTCGCGGAGAAATCTTCATATGCCGGCCATGTATTAGGTATGTCGGGGTCGAGCCTTGACAGATGTAAGTTCAGACGACTGCAGTATCCAGACCTTAACTGGGCCAGATAAACGCGGCAGCTAAAACTCAGTGTCTGCGGTTGGTGGTGATTGGGCTTCTATCACAGCATTCATGGAGCGAGAGTCACAGAAGGGGTGGTGACGGACTATGAATGCCATTAATGGCTTGCCTGTACGCCGTCGAGTCCAGTGGTTCAATCCCACGACAACCGGTCCTACGCACCGGTATGGCTCGGGTTTTCCCCCGACCAATGGCTGTTGTTCCGGGGACCTAACTAGGGATGGGTAAATTCGATATTCGAAGCTTCGAGATTCGAATTTTAATCGAATTTTAGCTCCAAAATGGCGAATTTTTGAAATCGAACTTTGTGATACTAAAATTCGGATAAAATCGAACTTTTCTAGAAAAAAAATCGAATTTCGTCTTTATTTGTACAAAAGCAACTCTTCTTCTTTCTAACTAAATTTGGCATCACTGTGTGTGAAAAAGAGAAAATACATAGATGTTTTTGGATGTGATGCATCGAAGCATGATGCATATCGCTGTATCGTATATATAAATTGATATTTTCGATGCACCGAATGAATTAAAAATAAACAAGAAAATGGAACAATCGTAACTTCGATAAGTGTTTAAGTATTTACTCGCAGTAAAATGTATTAATTGATTTAAATAGTTACAAATCCAAGTTATACACATAAATACAAGTGCCGTAAATAAAAATCGATATTTTCGATACATTGAATGAATTATAAATAGGCAAGGAAATTGAACAATCGAAACTTCGATAACTGTTTAAGTATTAACTAGGGACACACCCAAAATGTGGCTCGATAGAGCTCTTCAAAGAAAAATAAATAAAAGCACATCATACGTCCCAAAGAAGTAGTTTCAATATACATTTTGTTAATTTTTTAATTGATACAAAACATATACATGATACATTTGATAAACAGTTGGATTTTTATCTAATATTTTTTTGAGAAAAAAACTTCTTATTTGTTGTTTAATTTTGGTTGTGAAGCTAAGACGATCGATGCGGATAATTAATCACATTAATGTAAGTTTAATTGAATCTCTTTCGATTTTAGATATCATGCTTTCAAACAAATTTTTAAATTTTCTGAAAAAAAAATTGTTGAAAATTCGAAAAAATTCGAATGAAATCGAATTTGCACCACCCAATTTCGAATCGAATAATCGAATTGTTGCGCAATGTTCGAAATTCGG
>JAPVRG010275777.1:1196-15752 GCA_029783565.1 Rhagoletis cerasi
AGTTTTGCTAAGTTCTGTCGTTCAAGTTGAATTTTGAGCTTTGGGGTATTCAGAGACTTATAGTAGAATTTTATGGCAAATATTTTTGTCGTACATTTTAAACCGCTTTATTGCAGTTTTATGGCATTTTGTTTGCCTTTTTATGCAAAAGGGTTAAAAACATATTCCACAAAAATGTTCGCCGTCATATTTTACATCCAACTGCTAAACACAACATATGTCTAAAATGTTAGGAAGACATGGTTTCCTATGCCGATTTAACAAAAGAATTTGGAAAAGGGGGACAACTTTGACCTCCCCCTAAAATAAAACTCTGACGCAAACTTTCGAAATTCCTTTCTCTTCCTCTGCTCCGAGTTGTATACTTTCAGAGCTGGAGCGATTGTGTCCATTCGTATCACATAGCCGAGCTAAGGGAGCCGTTGCATTTCAATCTGCTGCACGCCTCATTCCTTTCAGACTTCTTCGTCATACAGGTATCACCTGTTGACTAGAGTGTTGCTCCGTTGGGTTTCAAGGCAAACATTATTATCGGTGTTAATGCTGGTTCTTAAATAAACGAAGTTGTCTGCTTTTTTCGAAACTATACATAAATGACTACCGTGATGTGGGTACCAAGGCGAGTATACGCTGTCTGTGTGTCTGATGATGTCAGATATTTCATTTTGTCCATTCACCGTCAGACCCACGCGGTTTGCTTCTCTATGTAATATCCAGAAGGCAGAATAACACGTAGCATTTGTTTCTACCGATGATGTCCATGTCGGCAGAATACGCCAGCAATTGTACGCTCTCGCACCCGTAAAAATTTGTACCTGAGCGGCACAGTTCTGCAGCTCTCATTATCTTCTTTAACAATAGAATAAAAAATTGCACGAAAGGGAGTCGCCCTGTTTGAAATCTCCATGGGTATCAATGGTCTCGTTTGGTATGGGTATGGTTAATACCTGGTCTATGGTAGATTTACCAGGTCTAAAGGCACACTGATAAGGCCCAATCAGTTCGTTTACGGAGGACTTCTGTCCTTACTCAATACGCTCGATAAAACTTATTGCTGATGCTTAGAAATCTTGTCGCGCCATTGTTGGTGCGTATAGCGGGTTCGCCTTTCTTGGGCGTTGGATAGAGTTGATATGTTGACCTCATAAACTCTTCGATACAGTACGTGAATAGTTCAGCTGGTAGGCTGTCCGTGTAGTTAGGTGGTGGGTTGTCATAGTTGGGCGGTGGAACATCACTTCCGTCGTCATAGATAGGCGGCTCGGGCTCATATTCCGCACCACTTTTAGTGTTTTTACCATTCAATAATTTGGACAAGTGTTCCCTTCATAATTTATGTATGTTCTGGCCATCAGTCACTAGGGCGATGTGGTTGTTCTTACAGTAATCTGCCGTAAGTCGCCTAACTTCCTGATAAAATTGTCGGCCAATGCTTCGGGCTCCGGACGTTTCGTCAAGAATTCTAAATTTTCCGACTGTGGGACGAAGGATCCCTTTTTTTCTCCCTTCGGCACGATTTTGATATTCTGATGAGCGTGGCGCTCATTAATAAGATTAAGAGCTTTTAAAAGTTATCTTTTACCGTATCGTCCTTCTTCCTTTCCCATCGGAACGTTGGAAAAAATGAGAGATGCTGAAATATTTCGCTTTAACGCGAATTATGGCTAGACGCTCGTCCACTGGGATGAAATATAGTATTCGGTGACACAGTGCCTCTCCCACAAAAAATCCAGCTCCGAATTTACGCTACTTTACATGGCAGTTCTAGTAAACTTTCAAAGGTCCCACGTGTATTTTGCCTTGCCATCTCTATTGCATTTATTGGATGACGGTGATGTCAGCCTTGTCTTCCCATTAAGGGTCCAGCTATTCCAGGTACATGCTTTAAAATCGTAGACCTTTAACCGTTCGCCGTGGTCGTCAATAAAAGAAGGGGGTCACATCCGACGCTTTTTGAACCTTTTAATTGGAGTTTATTTTTATTTACTGGGCTCAAATCCCGACGAACAACCCATCGCTGCGGGTTTGCCTACTTACGCTCGCTTCCAAACGGGTGTTCCGTTGCTACCCAGAGGACATTTTGTGTAAACACTGAAAGTCATGAGCTGCTTGAAGCGGTGCGACATACCAATCATATTTGGCCACTCCTTGGTGAATGGTGTCGAAAAACTTTCTCCAAATCCCCGGAAACATACATCCCTGCATCGGAATCATCCATCCCTCCAGAACCGTTGCTAATTTTAAATGCCTCTGTCTACCTCGCTATTTGTGTAGTTCAATGACATTGATCATCTACTAATTCCTAATCTTCTTCAGTTAGCACGTAAAACAACCAGTCGGACAAATTCTCAAATCAAAAACTGGAAGGTATAAAATGCTTTTATATCTGCTCGGCCGCTCCAAAACACATTGAAAGCAATATATAATTCTATGCATTTTTGCAAGGCCTGTTAGCGAGAGCTACCAAAATTAAACAAGCGCTTAGTGCGGTAATAATCGAGTAATAATCGTTATAACTCCTTCATTTATGCAGCTAGGAACTTGAAATTTTGCACTTCACAGTGAAAATGGCAAATATCGGATCACTGTGACATATAGCTCCATGCAACTGATTGTTCAGATATGAGGGTTTGCGATATAACTCATTCATGTATGCAGATAGGAACATGAAATTTCTCAATTTTTTCACATATTATCAACGGAGAGTTTACAGTGAAAATGATAAAGATCGGGTCACTATTACCTATAGCTCCCATTCAACTGATTGTTCAGATATAAACCTGAGCAATCATACAAGGTCTACTGAGAAAATAATCAAGATCGGTGATCTATAAGTAGTGTTCAGGTATAATTTTTGCGATTTAACTTCACCATCTGTGTAGCTCACAGTGTACATCAATAAAGTATAAGTAATGTGTAGTTCCTAAGGAAATCAAGGGTGAAGTTAAGTTTTTTTAAATTGATGAAAGGTATGAAGCCTTCGGCATAGCCTCAGACAGTGCTGCCCCTACTTGTTTTTGGAATTTTTTTGATGTTTTAAGCTGAGCTAACCCTGTGACAAAGAAAGCAACATTTTTCATCTATTAAGTTCTTTCTGAGAATCACAACGTTATTAGTATTGTTTTAGTTGAGACCTATCTTTCGACAAGAGGTGTAAAAAATACACCATTGATTTACATTTCCGGAAACAAAAACCATTTATTTACTTTACCATATCTTCGCTTCACAATTTAAAACTTAATTAAGAGCAAAACTTTGTAGTATTCCAACAAGTTTCTAATAGAGCTCTGGAATAAGTCTCTAAACCGCCAGCATTAAATTCAAGTTTCACTTATGTCCATCGAAGCGCTCTGTTTCTAAATTTACGCACATATGAGTATACACACTTACCATTTACGAGTACAAACATGAAAAGCATTCGGAATTTTTAAACCCACTGCAATTCATTAGCTTGAGAGTTTAGAAAACTTTTAATCAGCAGTGATTTTTATCACGTGCCAAAGCTTTACGTAGCAGAAGTCAATCATTATGCTAAAATCTAAATATTTGGAAATGAATTTTGCTAATTAAAAAACTTGAAACACCTTGGCCAGTGGAAATTTGTTGGCTAGTAAATGTCTGTGTTTTAAAAATGTCCATCTCAACTGAAAATGTTGTACATTTGCAATTAGGTTAAAAGTGAAAAGAAGTTTTTTCTTTAATCTTTAACCTTTGCGAAGGTAAGGAAACAACTTTGGAAACTGGTTTAATGAAAAAATGTTCAATAACATTTAAAAGCAACATCTTTGTTGCTCTAATTTTAGATTAATAAAAATTCTTTGCAAAAAGTTTCCAGTAAGTTGCCAAAGTATGCTGACAACATTGAAGTGATTCAAATTAGAATTTATGAAAACTTGCGCTTCCGCTGATTGTTTGCACTTGTTTATTGCGCTAATTGTAGGGACACTAAAATGTACAGCTTATTAAAGCTACAAAGTTTTTAGAAATTTTTTTATTTTGCTTTTCTGTTGAAATGTTGTTTTTATAAAAAAAAAAAATGCCATTGGGGCTGTGTGAAAAAGGGCAATTAAAAAGTTTTGACTCAACAGCCAGTTAAGGCAAAATATCAAGTGTTTGTATGTGCTTAAATATATATGTAGGAGGTGTGTTTGTTTCTAAAGACCTACCTTTTGCAAATCAGCAATGTGCACATTATTAGATAAACGAAGAAAGAGGCAAGATATTTCGGAAGCTAGTAAAAATGTCTATACCTAAAGTACTCAACCTTCTATATGAGAAGCCACTAATATAGAATGCTTTTTGCTATCTTTTTCGTGGGCTATAATTTTGATTGCTCACTGATCTTAAATTCGCTAAATATTCGAAAAAATATGTCTAGTATAGAAAAAAGCATAGTGTTGAGTACACCACTTCTTTTTTCTCTCCTCAGCTGTGGCAAAATGATTTTAACGCACACTGTCTAATTATAATGCCAACCACTGTGCTGACTGAATATCGGTTAATGTTACACTTAGAAAAGTGTTGAGTTACGTCAACTATATACAGGGTGTCCCAGAAGTAACCTGCCGAATTTGGGGAGAAGGTAGGTGGTGGGGTGAGCTCTCTGATAAGGAAACATTTTCCAGTTAAAAGTGCCACCGTTTTTGAAATATTGAGCTTTTTTTTTTGAATTTCAAAAAAATCTGGCCTTTTCACATATTTTCTTTCACTGCATGTAAAAAAAAATCTTAAATTTTTAAAATAAAAAATTTTTTTTTTATTTTTTTTTTAAATTTACATGCTGTGAAAATATATGAAAAGGTCCAATTTTTTTGAACTTAAAAAAAACGAACCTTTTCATGTATTTTCACAGCATGTAGATTAAAAAAAATTAAAATTAAAAAAAAGTACCGATTTTTTTAAATTATAAAAAAAAAATTAAATATTGCAAAAAACGGTGACACTTTTGCTTGAAAAATTTTTGCTTCTCAGGGAGCTTACCCCCCACCTACCTTCTCCTCAAGTTTGGCAGGATACTTCTTGGACACCCTGTATATATATTTCTCTCAACACATGATTTGGTTATAGTTATATTATTTGGTTATAGTTACCAAATATTGTGTTGAGAGAAATATGTATATAATATAACTATTTTCTCAGTGTAGTTACTACGAAATTTGATGGCGAGTGGCCAAAAAAGCAAGATATAGCAGATATTTAGTCAGTCTTACTGCCGGCTATTGACCGATATGCGGAAGTGTCGAAAAACCTCCTATGAGATCGTGTCATAGTACAATTTTTCTTTTTTTTCGGAACTAACACAAAATAGCACTCAGACTACATGTCGTTCATAGTGCTGCTTTCGCGTTTCCTTTCAATCTGTTTTAAATCTAATCGATTTATGAATAAATCGGAGCAGATTGTTGAGTGTTAAAGAGCTCAGACGTTTGTCTCCTCTCAACACACCGCTGCCAAAAGCCTCTTGCCTCATCCTCGCAAAGGCAGGGCAGAAGCATAAAAATTATTCCGCCGTCTCATCCTCTTCAAGGCAGGAAGGAAAATGGGTTTGCAATTTATGCCTTTCGCAGACAGGTCTTTCACCTGCAAATACCACGGCTTGAAATACCGTTACTTGCGACATAGACATCAGATCCTGTGCAGGAGTCAGTTTTGGACAAATCAGTAAATATTCTGCAATACTCACTCCACACGGCACCGTATCAGCACCATTTCATTAAGCTCTCAATTTATAATATTCTTATTACTCGTTAATATATCATTGTATGTATCAATTTTGAGTCAATAAGCTTCAGTGGTTACTAAAATATCGCAGTTTTTGTATTTGTGAAAATGACCGTTGTATGGGAGGTGGGCGTGGTTATTGTCCGATTTCGCCCATTTTCAATACCATTCGTCCCTATCCCAATAGAAGTATGCGTGCCAAGTTTCGTTGATATATCTCAATTTTTACTCGAGTTATCGTGCGGACGGACGGACGGACGGACGGACAGACAGACATGGCTTAATCGATTTCTCTTTTCGATTCCTTTAGGCTGTTACAAACAACCGTTATGTGAACAAAGTTATAATACCCTTGTGCACACAGTGCGCTCGGGTATAAAAAAACTATGTTGTAGTGTGTAGGTGTTAGTAATATATTTAAGAATATTGGGTGAAAAATTTTCCTCCTTTTGGACGAAAATAATCAAATTATAAATATTCAAATGCACAACCGCTTGGTTTCGAACGCAAGTTTTTGCAATTCTTCCTAATATTTAATATTGTTCCCATGTATTACATGTTTGCATTGCAACGTAGTTGCTTATAATATTACCTTTTTACACATGCTAATCAAGGTACAAATATGGTATAAAAAACACAAATATTTTCGCTCGCGTTTCCATAAAAATATCAGCGTACCTTAATCAGAGCAGAAGGATAGGATTATTAAGTTTTGAATTTTTAGGGTACCCTTATTGAGAATAAAATTAAGCTAGGAAAAACCGATAGAAATCCGAAAAAATAAAGGTCGCGAAGTTCGAGATGGAAATATTCAGAAAAGAACAAAAATAGAAAAAAATTAGTTTGGGATCTTTCAAAGATCCCGTCGGCCCGGAGTAGCTCCATAGCCTACTAAAATCTAATAAACCATTTTCTACCCCACTAAATAGAACTCCACTCTTCACTTAAACTTCTTTTTAGCAAGCGATGTATTTTTTTCTTCATTGTGCCGCGTTAGCCGTATCTAAAAAGTATAGTCATTTTCGTCTGATACAGCAATTCATGAATTGCCAATCCGGCGATCTCCCCACAATTCACCCAATTTACTCAACTGTCACTTTCATATGTGTCCGCTACGGATGCAACGTATTCATTCTGACTGCCGCTTAAATGTTGATGTTCATAGATACATAAATTAGGCTAGTAGGCAAGTAATCACGCAGATTTGGAATTGGTGTGAACTTTTGTTATTTTATTTGAGGGCATTATTACAAAACTTGTCTTTCAAAGCTCAAAGACAAGAGGCGCGCGCGTGATTAGTCGCCTACCAGGCTTACGAGTACATGCTCGTAGTTACTCACTTGCCATGGCGTATGAGTTATCTATGAATATCAATATTTAGTCCGGTTGAAATAGAAACTTCAAATCGCCGTAACTAATGTTTAATTAAATTTTTAATTTTATTTGTGAAGTATAGAAATTGAGTTATTAGAATTTAGTATGCTAAGGCGGTGCTCCAGCACTAGAGGGACTTGGAAAGATGTTTAGTACTCAAAAACATAATTTCAACGATATACCACACAATGAAATGGATCCATAGATATGCAAAAGAAATAGGAAGAAACTTTGATCTCGGCTATTTTCAGGACGCACTAATAACAACCATTTTTATGACCCCAAAATCATTTCAAAGTACGCTTTCGAACTAAGGGCGGTATTAATTGCGCAAACTTTTTTCGCCCAGACTATTATGTTATGTAAATATGTATATGTCTGATCTTGAAGTATAATACTTAGGACAAAATACTTTAACAGGTTTAACAATTGTATATGCGTCGTCAATTATCTAAGCATCGACAATCTTGAATTGACGATGCGTCAATTGTCGTATGGTCGACAGCAGGTAGTCTAGACAGTAATCCAGTAGTTTTATATTTTCCGAGCTTATGTTGTGCATCCTAGGGATTTTCCCAAGTTGTTGTTTTGCGTTCGCTCCGAATAGTGCCTCAGATATTACACCCGTACCCATCTCTACAAATTTTAGTTAAAAAATCTAGAGTCTCAAGAATACTTTAATAAGAACATTTTCATATTAGCCCCAGATATTTCTACGCTGAAACAAAATCACTGAATGTACCGCGTCCCTATTTCAATAATAGTCATTTTCGTGCAACTCTGGTAGTTGGTTTGAGAGAACTCTTGTATACAAACATATATACAAATGGGTGTACATATCGTCGCCTGGGTAAAAGATTGTCGTATGTTATTCATGTTTCCTATGCGCTTACGACAATATTGTATCCAGGCGACGATATGTACATATATAGATTCATGTATTTATTTTACATACCCTCATAAATTATGACCAACTAAATTTGATATCACGCACACATATACATACCCTCAAGTATAGTATATACATAAAAATTTGTATCAATTTAAGTAATTTTGGATATTACTATGGTTGTTTAGTATACACATACTTATAAATACATACATATCAAAATCTCAAAATGCACTAAGCTTGACGAAGGACTCACAATTTCGTTTAAATGAATACTAAATTTCTCGAATTTCGTTTTTCGTTGACCTCAACGAGATTTGCGGCACATAATGAGTACAGATATGTTTTCGTGCACGCAAAAATGACATTAATTTTACATTTAAGTAAGTCGCAAAATAATTCACTTAATTGAGTGAACATACACATATTTACGCACATAAACAAATTTGTAATTATGCTAAAAGTTGCGGAGCTCACCACTTGGTCACTACGGACACGCAGCTTGCTCACTTCACTGCTTCAATGGCATTTCGCTGCGTTTGCTTTTTTAATTTCGGTTATTATTTTTTTTGGATAGAAGATGCATACTCTAAAAATTTAATATAATTATGTGGAATGAAAATAACATAAACAATATGGCTGGCTACAACATTTGATGGGTGCTTAGATTTTTAAAGTAATATGATTTTTAGTCAAAAATTATTATACGTAAACTGAAAAAAGTATTGCCTCATGGAAAACTACACGTCTAAAAAAACACCCTTTATATCTTGGTAACCGCTGTACCAATTTCAACAAAACTTGCCACAAATGGCAATTTACAGAGATACGAAATCTGTGATAAATCGGTAACTACTGAAGCTAATTTAATCAAAACTTATGTTTGCAATAATTCTTGTCAAGTACGATTATAACAAATTTTTGTGAAAATGGCCGTGGCACCGCCCACGTTTTATCGATTTCTACCACACTCGGTATCCTTAATGTACTTGACACAAAAAATCAGGCTGTTGAGAATGTTTGAAATTACGCCACCTTTTTATGAAACGGTAGATTTCAGAAATATGAAAACTTTGATATTTTAAAAGGGGCGTGATACCGTCCACTTATGAATACTTAAGTTTATCTGTGTAACCACTTTATCGATTTACTAGCTGCCCGTATGCGACGTTGTACGCATTTTTTAAGTGCTAATTATTAAAGAAACCCAATTTTTTTCTGTTTTCTGTGATTAATATTATTTACTGACTAAAAAGATTTTTTAGTTAAATAGTGGTTTAAAGCACTTCGAAATATATAACATGTTTGAAATATATAAATGACCATGTGTAAAGCATTCTGAGCGAAAATCAATTCCCACAAATTGAAAAGTTTGGCCTTGAGCTTTGTTAATTGTAATAGCGAATGAAACCTTTACAGGAAACTGAAGACGTTTGTACCAAAATGGCACGTCTGTTGGAATCATAGGTAAACGTGGAATATACGCTGTTTGTCCGACTGCTGATCCTGTAAGAAAAATGAATAATGCATTCTATAACATTGCTATGCAATTTTTGACTACCAGTCGTGTGCCATTACAAAGTGCGGATGGTCGAAGATTACGTAACAATATAACTGGAATCCCATTTGTAAAAGTTAGTTTATGAGGCGGTAAGCCAGTTGTGTGTACCTAATTTAAGAATTCAGTAGGATAGTGGACGGCACCTTCGAGGTTAAGTACTGTGTCGATGGAACCATACTCTTTAATTTCCCCAACAGTTTTTCGCATTGCGATGCTATTAATCTCATCAACAGTAACATTCCTTGGCGAGACAACTGCTCTCTCGCATAGCCAGTTGTATGGTTTGCTTAAAATATCTTCAATGTCTGGATACACTTCATAAATCAAATCGTTTAGGGAGTGCACCACTTTAATAATTTTGGAATCTACAGTGATGTATCCGTCGATATTTTGCATACTTCCATTTCCAATACTAAGCACAGATTGAGGGAACTCAGAACCAACCCTACTAAGATGGGCTGTCATATTAGTCCGCAAATGCAACTTCTTAATATCATGCCACAAAGCCGCTGTTTTAAGGAATGCTTTGATCACGTCCGCTCGACTGGCCTGCCGAAAGTCCCCTCCGAAAAGAAAAGTTACGCCTCCAAAAGTCTTATCACAGCTTCTTAAATCTCTTAAGGTGCGGTCGACTGCTTCCATATGAGCACGGTTAGCCATAGCGCATTCATCCCACACTATAAATACAGCTTCCTGTAAAACTTTTCCCAGTTGACCATTTTTTCGAATGCTGCAAAAAGTTTGCTCCTGCATACATACATTTAATGGCAATTTAAATGTGGAGTGAGCAGTTCTGCACCTGAAAGCACAGTTGCTGCTATTTCCGATGATACGTCCATCACATATAGGACAATAGAAGATTTATCAGAAAAGTTTTACCTGTACCATCTGGTGCGTCGAGGAAGAATGCTTCGCCTTTGTTTTTGTCAATACCCTGAATAACTTTTTCTAAGTCGGGTACTTGTGCATGAAAAAGAAAATTGCCTGTCTGTCTCCGTTGTTTCTACTTGTCGCAAAAAATTCGCCTAGTAAAGAATTTGCCCCTTGATATGGTGGTTGCTGAAAGCTATTTATATTCGAAATTTCATGAAAATTAGACACGCCGTTTGCGAAATCACCTCTTAAAAATAAAGGAGTTCTCTAGATGGCCAATAAAGGCTTGCCATTCAGCGGCTTAAAACACCTCTCGAACTGTAAAAAAAATCATTCAATTCGATTCTCTGTGTATCTTTAATACGTGTACCGAATTTCAATCAAATCGCACCATAAATAAGATATTTTGCGAATAGATCGGTTCCTGGTGCACTTCCTGGGGAAAGGATTCTATATGCTAATCTCGGTACAAAGCTACCTACGTACCAAATTTCAAGCCAATCGGACTATGAATAAGATTTTTTCGAATAGGTCGGTCCCTGGTCCACTTCCTGGAAGAAAATGATCCTATATGCTAATCTAGGCAAAAACCTACCTACGTACCACATTTTAAGCAAATCGGACCACAAATATGATTTTTTCGAATAGATCGGTCCCTGGTCCACTTCCTGGGAAAAGGATCCTATATTCTTATTTAGGCAAAACGCTACCTGCGTACCAAATTTTAAGCAAATCGGACCACAAATACGATTTTTTCGAATAGATCGGTCCCTGGTCCACTTCCCGGAAAAAAGGATCCTATATGATAATCTAGGTAAAAAGCTACCTACGTACTAAATTTTAAGCAAATCGGACCATAATAAGTTTTTTTAGAATAGGTCGGTTCCTGGTCCACCTACCGGAAAAAAGTAAATTTTTTTGGCCTTAAACATGGTGGGTGCTGGAAGCTATTTATGTACAAAATTTCATGGAAATCGGACCAGCCGTTCGCGAGATTACCTGTTACAAAGAAAAGGGACTTATCTTTATATAATTAGTGTAGATACCAAACACAGCTAAATTATTTCTTTAAGTCTAACTGAGCATATTATAGAAAATATTTGAAATAAAAAAACACCCATGTTTAACACGTAACGGTAGGTTTAAGAATCGTAAAAAAAAACGATGTTTAATACGTGCGCCGGGTATCACTCGAACTTAGACTTCTTTATTTGTTTGTTTTTATGTATGTTACCGGATAAGTTTGGACTACGTGAACCATTTTCGATAATTCTTTTTGAACCGGAAAGGTGGTACCTCAAGGGTGGTCTCATATAAACTTGGTTTCATTCCGATCATTTGATCATGAAGAAGTCAACGGTTTTTCTAAATTTTTATATGAGAATTGAAGTCGGTCTTATTTCTTGCTTAAAAATTACTTCTTATATTCACAGGTCTATTCTGCATGTTACCAAAATTTTATTGCTAAACAAATGTTACTTCTTGTCACCACAATTCTATGTACGTTGGTATTGCAGTCAATATATTTAGCGGTCCAGCTATGAGAATTTTCGGAAATTCTGGTATTACATATTTCAAGGGACACTATTTTGTTACCAGCTTATGAGGTGGTAAAAAAATTTACCGGTTACAAGAGTGCACAGAATGTGACAAGGGTTTAAAAATTTACAGGAAATGTATCTACCGGTTAAAACTTGTATGGAAAATAGAACTGTTAGGATTCGAAAACTTTATCTCACATCGAAAAAGTAAATGGTTACCCAAACCCACACAGATGATTTTGCACAAAGGCCTTGGTTTGTCTTATGGCTAACTATGTCTTGGAGTTTGAATGGGCTTTACCTTTTTTACCTGATCGGGACATTGACAGCGTAGTTTAGATTATCAAATCGCGATATTGAGCATATCATAGAGACCTGGGAGCTAATTAGATTAAAGTCATAAACAAATTTAATAAAAACCGAGTAATATTTTTCAATACGAGGAATTCGATTGCGTATGTACAAATTTTAATAATACCTGGATAACACTTGTATACACAAAAACATGTTTGGAGCTAACTTTTTCTAATTTTATGGCTTCCAAAATCTATTGTAAACACACGAACATGGTCCCACAAATATATGTTTACACCAAACTTACTATGCAAAGGATTACTGATAATTATTTTTGTAGCTAATTTACTTGTAATAATGCGATTTGCACAAGCTGTGAGTCTGACTTGAGTTCCGCTTTCAGCTATGCACTATGTACCTATTATGTACATGTGAGTAAAGTGTTTCGCTAGCTCACGTTAAATAAGCGCATGTAAGCTGGTATGTAGTTGGATAAAGTTTTAGCTCTTATATTTAAGTAGTTGAATGCAGCCATACAGTATGCTTTAATAGTTCGCTAGTATGCATAATGAGAAAACATATTAGCAGTACATATAATATTACGGTAGTTTGTAATTTCCATAACAAATTAATTTACCATGGTTTCGGGTGAAAATAGCTGACGAATTTTCTAAGTACTTATTATGATTATCATGTGGCTTTTAATTTGTGCGGCTTAGAGGTTTCCGAAGCAGGCTATTTTCGGCAAATTTTATTTTCTAATGAAGGAAAGTAAATACTTAGCAAGCATTAGATATATATATATTTTTGAAGAGTAAATAAAATTAAAAATAAGTTTTCAGGTATATCGCAGAATCCGAGTCGAAATTGAATTTCATTATACTATGTGTAACTTATTGCAATGTAGTTTTTTCGCAATTATTTTAGTACTTCTTTTGAAATTGCGTGATGATAATCAGACATCTATTTACTGTATTATTTTTCTAGTGAAGAGCATGCACGCATTTATTTCGAATTCAGTAGTATTGCGTGCGTATAGAGAAAAATGTATCTAACTTTTTTGTTTTTGTTATTATTGTAACCGTGGTCGAATGGTTGGCGGCCGCCATACTATAGGCAAAACTCGACTTTTTTTCAAAATCGTAGATCTTCGGTTAGAAAAGAGATAATGGAATTTCCACCGCGTGATTTATTTATTTCCCAGTTTCTTTTCTACAAGACATTACCGAAATTTTAGAATCGGTCGTATAAATGGCTCTGTTAAAGAGGTCGAATATTCTATTTTCTACACTAATTCAAGAATTCTTTTTTATTTGAAGTTTATTTCTTGAACGATTCTGATTCATACGGAGTTTTTACAATGGGCGCGTCCATAAGTCGTAGCTGTTGGGTAACAGTTGGCTGTTTGCCTAAGAAACTCATGGTTGAGTAGTTCCGCTCAGCTCAAAAGTTGGCAACTTTCCGCCATTTTTTCCAGCGCAAAATTTTTTCGCTACCTGAACTCAACGTGTTGGCTCAGCCTAAACAGCTGATCGAAAAGAGTAACGCCGCTTACATTAAAGACAACGCCGCTTTGTTAGCCGGCAGCTGTAAACTAATTTTTAATTTTATATTATTAATGTGCTAAAGTAACTAAAATATTTTGTAATAATACTACGTTGACTAGATACATGTTTATTATGATGTTTACTTTATAATTATAATTTATTTAATATATTATAATTTTAAACGATTTTTCAAAACTCTGGCAGTTCAGCGTTGAATTGGAAAATTAATCGGCGCAACTATTTCATTGTGTTTGTTTATATTAAAGGGTTAAATGTTGCACTTTCGTAAAAATGTCGACCAGTATAACCAACTTTGATACACAAATTTTTTTTGTAAAATCAGATAATTTACGAGTTATAAGAGTTTAAAGGAAGCTTATATTTTTCCAATCTAGCGACTCGGGTACAGCATCCAATACCCACAAAATCGAGTCTTACGACAAAACAAAGAGAAATCTTTCAGAAACAATGCTAATGGTGTATTAAATATAGTGGTTTCTAGTAGAATGGGAACCAAATTCAAAATTTCAAAGAAGGTGACATTTTGAACGGTATTTTGAGGGTTAAGTTATTGTTATTGTAACTTCTCTATAATTTTCCTATATTACACGGTCATTTATCTTCTCTTCTTCTTCTTGTTTGGCGCTGAAACCGCTTAAGCGATTTTGGCCGAGTCCAACAAAGCACGCCAGTTGTTTCGCTTCTGTGCCAACTGACGCCAATTGGAAATGCCAAGTGAAGCCAAGTCCTTCTCCA